>DVZW01000199.1:0-11951 GCA_018237805.1 Mesosemia grandis
CACCTCACTGGTGATATCATTATCAGTAACCAATGGTTTATCAGTTCCTAATCTAATCTCTTTCGACGAAATACTAGGACAGTTCGTGCGTTATGTGCCCAAGGCAATATCGTTATTGAGTCCAACAGTTTTAAGAATATTATTGTTTAGTTTGTAGTAAAGGACGTAGCAAGTATTTTGTTATCTTGATAATAATAGTAGGTAATGACTTCATTTGTTTTTGCAAGATTTTGTCATTCATAGGTAAATTGTACCTATGTACGGCATATTACCTAAAAGGGTAGTCAGAGTTTCATCTAGTACACGCATATACCAATAGAGGACCCATAGCCAATAACGATTCAGACAGTAAAGTTTTTAGAGGAACAATTCCCGACCTGGTAATAGAAGCTGTGACTTCCTGTGCCCATTTCGATATCAGTAACGATAGACCAACGCAGCGATATTCGCTCTCATTTGATGATCGCTGCCTAACCTAGGCTACAGCCCAAACGGTTGGACGGATTCATCAACAGTGTATAGGATATATACATTTTCAAAAAGGCGCTTGGAAGTGAATATGGGACGTTTTGTCCAAACCGCTCGACGGTTTTTGGTAAATGAGGTGTCGTTGGATTCATCGTAATTATGGTAGTGACATAGAGTATATTTATTTTTAAATGGCGTCCCCAAATTGAAAAAACGAGGGGTTTTGCACATGGGTTTTTGTTTTCGTATTTAATAATTGTTTGTTATAGAAGTGAAAACTTCTTTAGTCGCGTCAAGCAATTTTTGGGAAAAATCATGGAAATCTCGTCATCGTTTAACTAAAAAAAATTACATGAATAGTTATTAAAATTTTATCTTAACTTTCTAGTTTATTCTGATTTAATGGGAAGGATTTGTTGTTTAGATTCAGTACTTAAATTTGTAATAGTTAAATAGGTAGTTCTACGGGCCCCTGGCAATCATGTTATGAACACCTTTGTGTAACTATGGACTAACTATGGACCCCACTTTGGGAAACCCTGCATGGATAACGTAACGTATATATTTAGTGTAGTTTAGTAGAACCAGGATATATTTTCCTACTCCTCCTTTAAAATCGTTGCGGGTCCCAAGACAGCTAAGCTTTTCCCTGGGCATCCCAAGTGCACAGCGAAGCGAGTCAATTGCCCATTTAAAAAAAATAATAGCGACTTTAGTGTTGATGCATGAATTTAAAAAAACATGATGCATGTAACTGGATTGAAATATGTTATTTTGGTATATTTACTGTGTATACATATATTTGATTTTAGTAAAAAGCGGTTATTTTAATATTACAAATAGTATGAATAGATGTTCAATTCTATCACGTTTCCATTACCAAACGACAGTAGTTTCTTTGTTATTAATAATAACTTTGGTATTCCAGGAGCTCGGTTTGGATATAACTGACGAACAAATTGGTGAACTAGAGGCAGCAATTCACGACATCGACTTTGAATCGGCGGCGGAACACGAGAAGCGCTTCCGTCACGATGTCATGGCGCACGTCCACACGCTCGGCGAACGCTGTCCGCACGCAGCACCGATTATCCACCTCGGCGCGACTTCCTGCTACGTGGGGGATAACACAGACCTCATTGTCCTGAAGCATGGTCTAGAACTGCTTTTGCCTCGATTGGTTGCAGTTATCAAATCACTTTCCAATTTTGCAGAGGAATACAAGTGAGTATTTTTTATCTAATAGGATCCTCGGAAGAGATATCCGTCACCTATATCGGTGGTTCTCAAAGCGTGCTCCGCGGAACCTAGAGTTTCTGTAGAAAATTTAGCAGGGTTCCGACATTTTTTTTTATGTTAAGTAGGTAGCGAGTTAGCGAGATTTCAGTCCGGATTATGGCACAGCACATTATACGTAGTCACAGGTATACCTACCTACGTTAGATTGCTTTATTGTAAGGATTTAATATTTCCATAAATTTAATGATATTCGGTGGGTTTTCCCGTTACCTTATAATTTGGGGAATCTCCGGCATATATACACGACAGGTGTTTATGATGCGTTGTCAACCTTGAGTCTTGCGTAGATAAATGTACTTACTATCCAAACAGGAACACGACAGTGGCAAGCATTGATATTGTGGCAAGAATAAGCAAGACAATGGTTCCAATCCAGGCGAGTTGTTGCAAAACTCTACCACCTAGTAGTTAGTCACTATTATTACACATTAATTAGGTATGTAATAATAAAACATGTGATCAATCACATTTGGGATTTCATGTTCGTATTCTATATAAATATATGATATTCGTACATGGATCTTCAACAATTCATACATACGTATATATTACGCTTGTAACCTCTAAAGGGGTTTAGGTTACAATTTATCGCACCCACGTCTCGTCAATGAAATTACGTCCTGCTATTTGGTACATCATGCAAAATTGGATGGGGATCACGACTGACTTATCTTTACCGCCTATTCTATTATGGCATCTTAAACGAAGGTAGAGTCTTGACTCTACCTCCGTTTTCTTGAGTCAATGAAACCGATGAGAGTGCATGAAAAGAGATGGACGAGAAAGAGGAAGCTAAGCACTTGTGTGTGAATCGTGATGCTTGACGCTCAGTCCGTACTGCTAACCTACCATCAACTGACTGGCGTGAAGATATTTCTTTTTATACCCTAGGAAAGCAAACAAGTAGATGAATCTTGATGGTAAGAGGTAACGGTTTCCAGGATATACCGAAGGTGAGGTTAATAGTGCGTTGCCCACCTTGATTCTAAAATGACAAGACTGTAAGGATACCGGTTACTTAACTCTCCAAACCAAAACACGACAATGGCAAGCACTGACATTATTGCGACAGGAATAAGTTAAGCTTAACACCAATCTGGGCGAGTCATCGCAGAACTTTACCACCCAATAGTGATGGTGACAGTGACTTATAATACCTTTGCCCGCCTTTAACGAGCTGCCCGGCAGGAAATCAGTTCTTCTTTTCTTCACACGCAGCCCGGACCAACACGAGGTGAAGATATACTAATAATAATGGTGACGACAACGGTAAGATAATTGTAACATAATGCATTAATGTTATTACAGGTCCATGCCAATTTTGGGCTTCACACATCTTCAACCTGCTCAATTGACCACTGTGGGCAAACGAGCCTCGCTCTGGTTAAGTGATTTACTTATGGACGAACGTGCCCTATCCAGAGCTCGAGATGACCTTCGATTCCGTGGTGTCAAGGGAACTACTGGTACCCAAGCCTCATTTCTACAACTTTTTAAAGGTGACGATGCTAAAGTTCGTGCCTTGGATAGGAGAGTAGCAGAGTTAGCAGGTTTCGATAAACGTTATATTGTTACTGGTCAAACTTATTCAAGGAAAGTTGATTTAGAAGTCGTTGCTGCGTTGTCTGGACTCGGAGCCACTGTCCATAAAATGTGTTCCGATATCCGTATATTAGCATCTCGGAAGGAGTTAGAAGAACCATTTGAATCTTCTCAAATTGGCTCTAGTGCAATGCCGTACAAAAGGAATCCAATGAGATCAGAAAGATGTTGTGCCCTTGCCCGTCACTTGATCACCCTACATGGAAATGCTGCTAATACACACGCAGTCCAATGGCTGGAACGTACTTTGGATGATTCAGCGAATCGTCGTATTACTTTAGCAGAAGCATTCTTAACTGCGGACGCTACTCTGCTTACCCTGCTTAATATTTGTCAAGGTTTAGTTGTATATCCTAAAGTTATATCACGTCATATAACTCAAGAACTTCCGTTTATGGCTACTGAAAATATAATTATGGCTATGGTTCAATCAGGAGGAGACCGACAAGTATGTCATGAAAGAATTAGAGTTCTCTCTCACGAAGCAGGAGCTGTAGTGAAACAGGAAGGCAAAGACAATGATCTCATAGATCGAATTAAAAAAGATTCTTATTTCTCTCCCATTCTGCCGCAACTACCAAACATATTAGACGCTTCTACTTTTATCGGGAGAGCTCCTGAACAAGTAACGGAATTTTTACAAGATGAGGTCTTTCCAGTCCTTTCAAAATACAAGGATGCCGTAGCTGCTGCAGAGAAACCAATTGCATTGAATATTTAAGTAAATATATTTTTGAAGGGGCTATAAAATGATAATGATTATTGTTATATGTGAATAAATGATGTATTTACATTAGCTTTTATAAAACATAAAATACTCTACATTTTTATTACACTATACTAAAATATGGTAACAAGATTTCAAATTATATATGTAAAGTAAATAATAATACACGATAGCTTTAAAGCGGATGAATTAATAAATTACTAAGAATTAACATTAAAACAATTAAATAAATAAACCTAAGTAGAAAATTAAAAAAGAGTCGAGCTTAATCATTATTGAATATTAAATTACATTGTAGGATATTTTGTGATCACAATTTATCACAACGTCGATGGCACATCGAGAGATATTACATTTATAATATTTTAAATCGCTTTAGATTCCATTTGTTAGAAGTCTATCGCCTTGACACGCTGGTCCTTGGCTAGGCCAGTTGCATGCGCCTAAGTTAGGATCAAAACTGAGTTGTACTGGACAATTGAATACATGTAATGTAAATCTTTGTTTAGTGCAGTCCCATCTACAAGCATAAAATTTATTACATTGTTTAGGATGACGGAACAAACCAGCTCTCTGACAATCAATTGAACCTTGCAACGTTTCATCTCTGCTTCTCCATCCTCCTGGACCATATCGATCAAATGTTTGTGAATTTGACACAGATGCAGTG
This sequence comes from Mesosemia grandis, assembly GCA_018237805.1. Classification (NCBI taxonomy): domain Eukaryota; kingdom Metazoa; phylum Arthropoda; class Insecta; order Lepidoptera; family Riodinidae; genus Mesosemia; species Mesosemia grandis. The sequence goes on from DVZW01000199.1 coordinate 4,767, forward strand.
ATTTCAGATTCTTGAGAATTAGCTGTAGGGATCTCTTCTTGATTTAATAAAACTGTGTTTAATGTAGGTGCTACTGTCGTATATTTTCTTGATTGTGGAATTATTTTAACGATTCTTTCTGTTGTAGATGACACAGGTGTTTTAAAATTATTTTCTGAGATGGTTTTACCAATCGGAGTAATTTCAAAGTTGTCATTACTAGCTTCTTGGTAATCTGCATAGTATGAATCATCTGGCACAATGATAGGATTAATTGTGGAAGTAATAATTGGACGTATAGTTGTCACAGTATTTACTAAATAGGTGGATGATAATTTCGTTGGTTTGTATTCGTCATCATCGATATCTCCCCGAGTTCTTTGTTCATAATTGTTGTTGTCATCTTCGCTATCTTGATTTTGTGAGCTGGGTCGTCTGCCTTTAAGAGTAAGTATAGGAGACTGACAACTACACACTGCTCCTAGCTTTCTAACAAGCAATGGATTAAAATCATTTAATTTTGTGACAATTGCCACTTTTGGTTTTGATTTGCGCACAGGAATATATGATGGAGTGACGTCAACGAATTCATTTGTTGTGCTGGCATAAGTAGTGGAAGCTGGTGTAGAAATGTAAGAGTTTAAAAATTGAGGCTTAATAGTACTTGAACTAAAATCATCAACTAATCCAGCATTGGAACCGACACTATCAAATCCAAGCAATTGTGATTTAACTGTTTCTACTACAATATTCTGTTTTCTAACTGGTAATAATGTAATAGGTTTTTTGTAAGGGTTATATTTGATTTCTGGGATTACTGTACTACTTCTTGAACCGAATTTTATTTCATCTGGTATTGGTGGTAAATATTCCGGTGCTTTATACGTGGTTTCGGTGTAAATTGGGATCGGTGTGGATGACTTCACGTTTACCTTTATAAACGTAGGTCTCTTTCTTTCTGGAACTGAGGTTACAGTTTCAGTAGCATAGGTTTCTGTTTGGGGAGGTAAGTAAGAATTTATAGAGCTTGAAATAATTGGTCTTACTGTAGTATATGTTGTTGATACTAAACCGGCATCGGGACCGACTGTACCAAATCCTAATGGATTCGCCTTAGCTGTTTCAACTACAATATTTTGTTTCCTTGGAATGTTGACTACTGTTGATTGAGCTGGAATTACTGTTGATATTGTACTAAATATATCCGATTTTGGGATATCATCAACATCAGTTGATCGGTAATTTTCAATATTTAAAACTGATTGACTTATTGGTGGTAAGTACTCTAAGTTACTTATTTTCGCTTTAGTAGTATATGGCGGCAGATAAGTATTTTGAATGGGTGGTAAATATTCAGGCGCGCTAGTCGATGTTGTTACGGCAATTTTTGGTTTATAGATAGCCGGGGTGGCTACGATTGGCGGTAAATATTCTTCAGCTTTATACGCTACTTGTATTTCTGGTGACTGATAAGCAACATTGTTATATTGAGTAGATAATTTAGTCGAAGGAAATGAAGAAAAATTAATTGATTGTGTTGACTTAGCTGTACCTACATTATATTGTCTATGTTCGGAGTTTTGATCAAAATTGTTAATCGTTTCATATTGATTTCGAGAGCCAACAGTAAAACTTTGTTGAAATACTGGTTTTGGACTCGTTGAAACAGAGAGAACTTGTTCATTTCTTGCAAAGAATTTCGGACTATTATTTTCTACGTAATGATCTTCATACACTAGAGTCGACGGGGTTGTAGAAACAAACACTACATTTCTGTCTTGGTTATACCTGGTATTGCCATCTCCTTGCTTTAGATTAAATTGTTGGTGTGAAACAACCGTTGCATCTGAGTACCCACGTGAAGGAGTTTGCTTGGTTTCTTGTTGACCAATGTAATGACTTTGATCTAATTCTACACTTTGGCTAATTACTGGTATGGCTGACGTTTGATATTGAATTACATTAGGAACATAAGTTTTCTTTATAATGGAAGCGGTTGGTTCAACATACGGTAAAGGAGTAATATTTTGCGTGTATTTTGTTAACGGATTTTCATAAATGGATACAGCTGGCTGCTTATAAATTAATTCAACTCTTGTTAGAGGGGTCGATGATATTATTTGTGGTTCGACAATTTTTTGTATTGTTTGATGTTTGAATGTCTGTATGGTTGCTGGTGTAGAAGATACGATAGGGACAAAACTTTTGATAGGTTCATAGGTTTTGGGTTTGGAATAATCATATCCAAATGTTTGAGCTCCCTGGTAAAGGTTCAGTTGTGCACTATCTACATTATGAAGAGATTGTTGGTTATAAGTCGTAGGTATTGAGGTTGATGTTCTGAACGCAATAATAGGTTGTGGCGTGCTAATTATAGGTGTTTGCGATAGCAAGTTATAGGATTGTGTAAATGTTGTACTTGGTGTTGCCTTAGATTTATATTTCAGAATAGGGTTTTCATAAATTGATACTGGTTCTACTGAAAGAGATGATATGGTTGAGGTGACAGGTACATAATGTGTAGTTTTAATATTATGTATTGCTTGTGAGCTGTAACTCTGTGGAATATTTGACGATACTATATTTTTGATAGGTAATGCATAATTAGGCGTTTGTTCTAATCGATAGTTGGCTTGTGAGTATGTATTTCCGTTGTTGTATTCATCATGAACAGTAGTTTGTTGATTGTGTTGCGAGTATTCATTATATTTAGATTGGATCTGAAATTTACTGTTTAATGATTCATCACCGCCCGTTTGTTCAATATATGTTTGGGGTTGATATGTGGAAATGACACTCTGTGAAACTTGCGGAACTTTATGAGTTATTTCTATATTCGTATGCCCTTTGTCTACACTTGGTACGTACGTATTACTATTTACAAGCGTCTGTACATTCTGTTGACTAAAACTCTCCGCTGTTGGTGCAACTGGTATTCCTGTTGTATAGGCAACTAATTTCTTAAATGTTGGTTCATTGATTGGTTTTGCATTAGTATAATCAAAGCCCACTGATTCTACATTATGTACAATTTGGTGATTTTGAATAAAACCCGCTGGTATTTGTTTAGTTACACTTACTATTGGAGTAGGTGTAGTATAGACAATACCTTCCTCGAACTTTATACTTGGCTTAGAATACTCATATCCCGTGTCTTTAGCAGAGTATACCGCTGAATCTTGATTAATCAATTGCACTACCGGTGTTACTTGCTTAAATGGGATTACCGTCGGTTGAACAAACGTAACAGCTGGTTGAGTGAAGCCAAAAACTTGTTTAATGCTTGTTCTTGGTGCTTCTGGAATGTAGGTTGTTTTAAATGTAATGGGTAATGGTGTTGCAGTAGTAGGAACTCCTGAAGAAGTTGGAGTAGTAACAAGAGTTAGGCTGTCAACATTATCAATGTTTGTCCCGACATGACTTACCGAAACAGCAGGCTCGGCAACTGTGTGTGTTTGTTGTATAACATGATTGTATGACCCTTTCTGATTAACACCTCCATCATTGAAATCTGCATCAATTAATGAAGTTGTACCTACTAATCCCACATTGATCGCACCTGCAGGTAAGGTAGATGTAGTATCCGTATAAATTTGATTGTGATTGACGTAACTGCCAATTTCACCGCCATTATAACTAGTCTCACCACCTTCACCCGATTTCGTTTGTCCAGTGTAACTTTGTTGCTCTCTTGGTCCTTCATAAAACTCAATAGCAGGTTTTGGATATTCGTAACCTCCAGAACTATCTCTAGTCTGATCAGAGTACGTACTTCCATCATTTGCCCCAGTATAGGTTCCTATATCGTAATTATTATCATATCCATATTTTTTATCTGAATGTATATAATCTATAGGTGCTACTGCAATATGTTCGTAAGGTTTTGCACGATCTCCTACAGGATTATGAACATATTTGCCGGAATTATCTTTTCTGTATTGACCAGTTTGGAATCTGTTACTATATGCTTCATTTACCTTATATTTCCCATTATCGTTTCCTTTATATTTTCCAGCATCGTTTCCTCTGTATAGTCCTGCTGTATTGTCTGCTCGATATTTTCCAACATCGCTTGCGACGTACTTTCCCGCATTATTTGCAACGTATATGCCAGTATTACCAGCTCTATATTGTCCCGCTCCACCACTCACATATTTGCCACTATTACTCAATGTATATTTGCTTGCATCAGTTGCTACATATTGGCCCGTGTTGCTAGCTTTGTATTTGCCTGCTTCGCTGGCTTGGTATTTACCAGAATTACCAGCAATATATTGTACAGTTCCACTGGCTTTGTATTTGCCGGTATCACTTGCTATATATTGCCCTGTACCACTTGCTTTGTATTTACCTGAGTCGAAACGTACAGTTGATCCAGTGTTTAGAGTTTGCGAGTTTTCTGGTGTTCTATAATCGTCTAATATTATAGATCCACTTGTATATTTGTCTCCTTGGTTAATATTGTCCAGCAGACCCTCGTTGATTTCGCCAGCAGGTACAATATTATAAGAAACACCACTATATTCTCCTTGACCACCAAGAGCTAGTTCAGGGAGTCCACTATCTACTTCGTAAGTTCCTACTCCTGCAAATCCTGCACTAGCAATTTCTTGAGAGGTAATGAAATTAGGATCTAAAGTATCGTCTTTTGTCAAAAAACCTCCTTGAATCCCTACCAGGTTATTTAATGAGGCACCAGATATTAAGCTTTGATGAGCAGCTACGTTTATAGACTCTGCTGTTTGGCCTCCAAAACCACCTGCTCCTGTAAATTATATAAACTTTATATCATTCTTAATAAAATGGAATTAAACGTATCTCATACTAATTTTACAATTTCAAAGATGCCTAATTATTGCAAACGAATTTTAAGGTGCTGGCAACATTATATACCTGTTAAAGCTGCTCCGGAGAATCCAAACGCTTCAGCCTCGTATCGTCCCAGGTTACCACAAGCGGGCACTGCCCACGGCCAATCACACTTAAGTCTGGCTGCGTCAAATCCTAGGCCAAATGGACATCTAAACTCATAGGCAGAAAATGGAGATTTTCCGTGATCTAAACATGCAAAGAACCATCTACAGTTTTCTGGATCTGCATAATAACCTAAAACAAAATAAAGGGTTGAGTAACATCTGTAAAAAAGAATCTGTAAAACGTAATAATGTAATTTTACTCAAAAATTATTGTAATATGGTCATTATTTATATAACCTTTGAATGAAGCCAACCTTTATTGTGCTTCTCCAGCCAGTTTCATTCAATAAGTCAGCAAAGATACATAGAAATTTATTATCGTCGAGGGTCAAGTGCCTATTAATTCATTATCTTAGACATCCATTATTGTTACTATCCACACGTGCAGCAGTCCTGTTGTGTACCTTACTACTTACTACTTACTTAGCGGGTAATTCTAATCATTGATATCGATTGCAGAGTCACGTATTTAAGTTATTAAGATGCCGCTATTTTGTTAGATTAATACCGTACCTTCTACTTCGGGACAGATGAACCTCGTTGCGGGTACTGGAGCAATTTCTGAAGAGCCAGGACACGCTTGTGAGTCTGCTAGACTGCCGGGCCATACACAGACCTCGTAGCGAGAGTCAAACGCTAATCCCTCAGGACAATCGAATTCGAACACCTGAAATATGAATGATTGATTTGAGCGTAACCATTGATGGGCTATGTATTAAAATATATCAATAGCTTTTAAAACATATAGCTGCTGAACAAATTATTTGTTTGGTTGAACGCACTAATCTCTGAAACTATAGGTAAAATGTGATTTTTTTGTGAAATATTTCAAGTGTCTGTCAATAAAAACCGCCGACAAAAGGTGTTTGTCATTATAAGTTTCATATAGTATACAATATTCCTTACAATACACGTAAGAATCAGCCCTCAGACCATAAGGTGAGCAAAATTTTTAGGTAAAATCTTACGCACCTGTGAATTGGCCGTTGGGACAGATTAGCAGGTATGTAAACGTTTACTGCACACACTAATACGGGTAGTATTAGTGTATGTTATGTATATTTTGTCCATGAGAAAATAGGGAAAGTCTGGCGGCCCTTAGATCTTGATCTATTTGAAGAGTAAGTTAGCCGATGAACTTACATAAAGGAATTAAAATCCATGATTCTATATAAGCATAACACCATGAAAATTTTGATTTTGATGTCTTTAGATGATGGATATCTCTTACACGAGAAGTGCTTGTTTCATTTCTATGCTACAAAAAATAAGTAGGTAAAAACTTACGGTGTAATCGGGCGACAGTTGATCGAATTTAACACAGCGGTAAAATCTGGCGCATGAGCGGGGATGAACAAAGTACCCTTGACGAGAGCAAGAGAACTCTGTTCGAGTATCCTGAAAGTAAATATTTTTAAAACATTAGCATTAATTGTTACGTGATAAACGCACATTGTTGTCAGGACTGAAGTCGCTCTCAGAGCTATAAAAGCATAATTTACGAATTTAAAAAAATAATAATTCATGTGTAACTAGTATTAAGCTGTACATTTGCTCCTACATTCATTAATTGAGAAGCGCCTATTACACTGTCGGCGAAAATTATTCATCATATATTGCCGCATGAACAATAACAGGCGACAAAATATCCCAATGGCAATTTCAAACGTGAGCTAAAGGTAGTGCGAGTTTCCAAAAAAGGATATGAGAGGGAAGATGAGAGACATACCTATCTTTGTCTAATCACACATGACAGAAATATTCATGGCGCGGTTTTAATTTCTTTTTCTTTTCAAATATTGTCATCGGTCATAGTTTGATCGTATCGGCATCAGTAATTTTCATGAAGTACAAATTACGTGTATCAGATAAAATTGGTGATAAGTTTTTATTATTAATATTGTATAAAGTATATTAAGTATATTATTAATATTGTATAAGTTCAAATACATTACCTCTCGGATAGAATGTATTACGCCATCGGAGTCAACGATCTGTGTGATTCTGTATGGCGACACGTGAAGAGCGTCTAAGGCTCTGCCGTTGTTCGGCGCTGACAGGATTTCATTTTCTAAAGATCTGTAATAAATTAAATTATTTATAATGATCGTGTAAGGTATTTGATATGCGAGTTGGTTTGAGCAATTCTCCACCTTGATTGCTCCACATTCGTGGTATTTGTTAGTGGTGAAATTGTTGTCGAAATTCTTATAATCAGCGGCATCGTAAT
>DVZW01000200.1:0-11947 GCA_018237805.1 Mesosemia grandis
AACAATGATTTACTGCACAAATCACTTTCACCATTATTCATTAAATCACTTTATGCTCAAAAACTAAAATTTAATTATATATAGATCTTGATAAAAAAATTAAATATAATCAGTGTTGCCAGTGGTAAAATATAACGGAATAACACAACCTAATTATATAAAAACAATCTAGACTTAAAGCATTGATAAAACAAACATAAATATTTATTTAAACTTATTAAGTTGATTTAAATTTATGCAGTTTAAATAAATAATTAAGTTAAAATTTCGAGATGATTTGAGTTTATAATCAAACATTAAAAGCCTTTTGACATTTTACTAGGTGGTAGAGTTCTGCGATGACTCGCCCGGATTGGTATGAAAGCCTTTCTCGTTCCTGCCGCAATACCAGTGCTTACCATTGTCGTGTCTGGAGGGTATAGTAGCCTGTATCATTACGTATCGCAGGTCTAACCAACCCAGACTCAAGGTTGGCAATGAACCATTAACACATTTGGTATGTGTAGGCGACGGTAATCTCTTACCATCAGGAGATCCATTGGCTGGTTTGCTTTCCTATAATATAAAAAAGCGGTGTCACTATAAGATGCACCAGGTCCTGGGATCTTATCCCAGCTGGGGTGAAAACATGGATTCAGAATTTGTGAAAGTCTTCACTACTCGGGACTGGAATATGTGATGTCAATATCACCAAATTTATATGTAACTACTAACACTCATACATAAGTATGGGACTTAATATTATCGACTATTCCTAGGTATACTAGTACGCACTCGCGCCGCTGATTACTAGTCTCACCTCTGTCTACTCCTTCGGCAACAATGGACGGGATGATATTTAATTATTTATTTATTTAAGAGTAAATCAAGAACTTGCAACGGAACGAATAGAAAAATTACGTACGTTAAGTTTATATTTTTTCCCGTGATACATGTGAGTATATAACAACAAAGTTGCGCGAGAGTGTATTAGTTGCACTTCTGCCTTTTTAGCATAATGAGCGTGATTATATTTATATTTATTTATTAACAATATTTTTTAAATCAATCAATAAATCTCGGAATAAATGAGTTACGTTTATTTATGGCAAAGGGAAAAAATACCTAATGTAAGCTCCACAGACTTTTTGAATTCCTTAAATGTAAAAAATAATGAGATACTTACTTTTTCCAATAATCAATTTCAGGTTGATTGTCCGTGGAGGATTTAATAGGCAAACGAATTTGGGACTCGAGCAAAGTTGATTCTAATTTAAGAACTTGGCCTTTGAGTGATGTGATTTCCGCTAGTGCTTTTTCGTATTCCAACACCAACGGTTCATTACCCTGTAAAAAATTATTTCAAATATTTAAGTTATGTGAAGTCGTTAAAATAGAGTTCAGTTTAAATATATTATGAAAAAAATCAGGATACAATAATTACCAGAAGAACGAAAAACACCAAATTGTTATAATTGAGGGCAAGAAAATATGAAAAAAAGAAATAGAAAATAGGAATCAAAATCAAAATCAAAAAAGCTTTATTTATCATCTTTCTTTACAATAATTATAACCATTGATGGGGTCTTCTTTTAAGTATGAAATACCTGTATTAGGAGATCCTGCTCTTCCACAATGTCGTTGTTACATATTTAAATGGTACACTTTAAGCTAAATTGACTAACACATACGTGAATGTAAAAAAAGAAAAAATCAAGAATATTAACCTTTTCAGCGACTTCAAGTGCAATTATCCTTCTTTGCTGAGCTTCGACACGGTCTAAAAGGGCGCGCGATGAAATCGACGGAGAGTTGTAATTATTTTCTGTTATAGATATCAACTTTTCCGCTTTTTCGCCATCCTGTTTTTCAGTAATCATTTGATTTTGTGCTGAAAGTAATATATATTTAAATTTACAATTCGGGAAAAGGATCAAGCTTGGTCAAAATAAATCCTGTCACACCTGTTGCAAGGACATCAGGTGACAATTTAAATGGCTTAGACAATCTATGAGTATAGTCGGCTCTCTCGGCCAACTCGGCTATAAAAACTGCCCATGTGGAAAATGACGGCTCTGGTGGTTGTTGGAATATAGCATACTAGCTGGCGCTCGCGACTTCGTCCTCGTGAAAAACACGAACAAAGCGATCTCACGTGAACCGACGGGATGAAATTAGCCTATGTGTTGTTCTGATGTATAAGTTATATTACTGTAAAGTTTCATCCAAAATCATTTCTTTGGATATGATATGTTTGTCAGAAAATATCAATTCAATTTTCTTCTATAAAATACCTAAATACATGCCGATTGTATGTAGGTAATTACATAATGATATTATCATATATTGTTGATACAATTGCTTTAGATGTATATTTTGGTGTCGGTAGGGTTACAAAAGTATTTAGGTGAATTTATATATAGTTAGTGTGCTTACGTATTTTACAAAAAGGTGTTTTTATATGTTTGTATAAATTTTGCAATAACTCGCCCGGTAAAACACCACCGGCTTACTTATTCCTACCGCAGTAACATCAGTGCTCGGCATTGCAATCATTGATGTGTTCCAATTTAGTAAAGTAACCGTTTCCCTTATGAAAGAGATTTAATATCTCAGTCTTATGGTTGGCAAAGCCCAATTAACAACATATAGGCAAGGGTTAACTCTAACCATCCTTCTGCTTGTTTGCCTTCATAAATAAAAAAAGATAAAATTCCCACGAATACTGTTTCATTATTTCATTTCGCCAAAGATAAAGTTTCACGGAGTTCGTAGCTGATTCGAGTATGTGCATAATTTAAGTAAGTAGTGCATAGAATTAACAATAATACTAATTAATGATAGTATCTGCCCATATAATTCAAGGCTGAAACTTATTTATAATCATACATTTTACTTCTTGTTTCCCTTTACTATAAAAATATTGCAAAGGGAAACAAGAAATGATCGGATCTTCTGATGGCAAGAGATAATAGTCGCATGTATAAATGGTATATCCCCTTAAGACTTCCTGTTGAGTCTCTTACATAAACTTTTCCATATCCCCTATATAGTCAGAGACCGTGTTAACAGGTGATGACTGCTGAGCGTCGTCGTCGTAACTAGATTTTCAATGATATAGGAAAAGGAACAGTTGATTGGATACTCGTACATTTAAGGATATTATTATAGTTTTTCGGAAGATTGAGATTTTGAAGCAGTATTGAGATAAAAATAAACAAACAGTTTGTGTTGCTCATCATCTGTTTGGTTAACATATAAAATAATTTCAATTCAACATACTTACATTTAGTATCATTTAGTCTTGTCAAAAGAATTTTCTTTTCTTTTTCAAGTCTTGAAATTGCTGACTTGGCCAGCTGTAAGCTTGTCTCCATTTTCTTCGCCTCTTGGCACTTTTCTTCATAACGCATTTGCCACCGTTCAGACGATTGTTGTGCTCTAAATAACAAAACATCTCATTGGAATTATAGACTATCGCTAAGAGTTGTAAAGACGCAGGGGGATACAATGATGCGACTACAGAATTTGAAAACAATAATTAACTGAACTTATAAATTATCTTTGTCGCCTCGTTGGCATAGCGGTATCGACGTCAGTCTTGGATACACGAGGTCACAGATACAGATTTTCTAAAAAAACTGCTCTACTCGGCATTGGAATATAAGTCCGGTATAGCAGCAGGTTTGCCACATGTCACATGATGGGATTTAATATCATCGGCTAGTCATGGGCATACTCGTACACACTAACGCCGCTGGGGTATACTAGTTTTATTTCGTATACCCCTTCGGGGATAATAGACGTGATGATATTTAACTTTTACAAATTATCTGCCAGCCTAGAATGCCAACCCCCTTACTTTTGCGCAGGTGTAGTAAAAGGCGATTATAGATTACCGATTACAGGTTTGCCACCAATGTTTTTCTATTTATATCTAACTGTGGCAACTCAACTTAGCATTCCACTTTCCTCGCACCTGTCTCCTATTCTAAACCCCATTGTTCCTTACTTTGTTAGAGCCCTCTTATTCCTTTTATTAGAGTTTCATACCTTTTCCTTTGTTCTCATTGGAATACTAAAAAAATTTTTTTAAGTCAGGATCAGTCAGATTACAGGACAGGCCGTACAGCGAATTTCAGCTCGCGATATTTATTCTTGCAAATTATGTTCCGCGTTATTTAGTTAAATGTTGCGATTTTTTTTACCGCAAGTGAGCATAATCGTTTAATGAGTTACACAATTGCGAGAAAAAACCCGCGCGGTGAAGATCGCACTGCGGACTGGGCCTAACGATGCCGATGGAGTCGGTGGCATTCTCTCCTAGTTTGCGTAAAAAGTGTCTATTGTATTTATTAGCATTATGTGTATTTTAAAAATTGAAAATACCTTTTCCATTTATCCCAAAGAGCAACTGTTGAATGTGTTTCTCGACGGGCACTGGTCAGCTGAGATTGCAATGTTATGATTTTTTGTTGCATTGCTGCATTTTCCGCAGAAGGTACCTTCGTTCCGTTTGTTGATCTGTAATATGAAATGATGTGAAACATTTGTGTTTTGTATCTTAACATAATTATTGATGGCCTCGTTGGCATAGCGGTACCAGTATCGGTATAAGATGCACGCAGTCTTGTGTTCTTAATCCGGGTCTGGCAAAAAATGGTTTAATGAGATTTGCCAGATTTTTTGAAAAAACTTTACTTTCGGGATTGGAATATGTGCCCGATATGGTGACATGCTTGCCATCTGTCACATCACGGGATGCCGATGGTATTAATATCTTCGGCTAATCGTAATACTAGAACTCACTAGCGTCACTGATACGTTCACTTTCGCCACTTTGTTATATGAATGCTCATAATTTTGATCATGATCAAATTCAAAGATTTATGATGTTTTATGGAAGATTATGTTTTTAATGTGTATGTGTGTAAATTTCACACATACACTCTAAAAACATAATCTTCCATAAAACATCATGAATCTTCCGCAGGCTTTAACAGGGAACACATAGTTCACTGTTAAAGCCTGCGGAAGGCTTTTAGAAAGAAATTCCGGCTGGAAGGATTTCAACGTAAGGTGTCATTAGATTCGCCTTGATAGCACGAATGATATTATATATGAAATATTTGCAATCGGGTTTTTTTCTTCAAGTAATTCTTTAATGCATTTTTTTTCTTTTTTCTTACTTTTAATGCGAGCAGCGCAAGATCGATATTTGCAGTGATCTTTAGGGGAAGCCTATGAGCAGCAAGTTATGATGCGTTTAACTACATGCTGTAATTGAGGACTGCATATACTTACATGCGAAAAACTTGATTCTTCAAATTTTGTGCATCCAGCTTTGCTCGGCGTTCTCTTGCAGCGATTGCTTTGATTTGCCTCCTTAACATGGCATTTTGCCTACCCAATAATTGTTTTTCTTTACGCAAACGGTCTAAAACCGGCTCTTGCCTGTAAGTATTCAATAAATGTGATTTTGATGTTGGACCACAATTTACTACCTTAGTACGTTACTACTGACTGACTATTCTAGTATATAATATTTTATTAGTAAAGTAAAGCTGGTAAAAATAGAATAACATTCTTCTATCGATAGACAACTTAATGCGATGGTTAACTAAATAGATCCATTCTGGTCGAGGCAAATTTTAGAATGATCGATGGCTTAGAATAGAGCAATCACTATGTGATCCCATGTGTTCGTGATTTTTCGTGATTTGAAGAACCAACTTTTTACAGTTGTAAAAAAAATTCCCAAACATGTCTTTTGGTAACACTCCCGAATGGTATATATGATAAGTATTAAAAATGCTTCATAATCAAATTTGTTGTTGTTGTAAAAAATGGATGAATATCAAGATCACAAGCGTGATGTCGAGAATGTACCACGGAAAAAACGTACCACGTTTTAAAATTTTCTTATTTAGTTTTCCATGGTCACTTCTTTCCTTCCATAAGAATAAATGAATAGCAGCCAAAGATGGTCAGAATTGCATACATATATATATATTCTTTTCTATACGTATGACCCATATATGTTCTGTATGTTAATAGTATTCGTGACCATAAATAATATTAGAAATATTTACATACCAAATCGCTGTTGAACTACTGGGTATTTTAAGAAAGTCATCGTTCATCTCATTTAAGTCAGTTGTTGATTCTAATTTGAGTTCTAATTTATCGGAACCCTGTTGTGACATCACATCACTAGCTTCTTCAACTTCCACAAGAGCAGAGAGATCGAAGTTAGGATCACTCATTGAAAACATCGTTTGCATATTTAATATTTGAGTCTAGAATTATTTTTAAATTTTAATTAGTATTTTTTAAATTTTTATTAGGACTTTTGGTGTCAAGACGCGATGGTTGTCTCTAATTATTAGGAGATCCCTGTTTGTTTGCCACCATTGCGGTAAAAAAATCAATTATAACATTTAAAATTGATTTGAATTGACATCACTACACAGATTCGTCTTTTAGAGGACTGTGCATAAAATAATAATGGTGGTGGTAGTAAATAAAAGAACATCCAGTTTAATTTAATTAATACAGGAAGTAATAAATCTTACAATTAGACTAATGTACTCGTATATATACATTAATTATTAAAGCACTTTTTATATGATTTTGTTTTAATAAATTAGTACAAATATGCTTCATAGTTTTCGAAAATGTTTTGTTGTACTGCCGTGCAGTGCCGCTGGTCTAGAATATCACCACACATTAAATTTTCCGTTGGCGATGTAAAATATGGTCAAATATAATTGTCAAGAGCAAAAGCGGCAGCTTCTTTGTATTGTATCCCAAACCTACTGCGTCTGATTCAGAAGAGAAACCATTCTTGCATGTGTCTCTTATCCCAAACAACTCTTTCTACGTTAATTACCCCCTCTTATTCTCTTTCGAACCTTTCCATTCTCGATGAAATGCTAACGACGATGATGAAGTACACCCACATTCCCACAGTCTGGACTTGTGAGCTCTGCTTACACCTAATGAGTCAATTAGCTTGTTGTATAACTTTTTCTAGACAACTTAATCAATAAGAATATAGTAAAACCTACCTTTAAATTATTTATAACGAAGCGCAATTGTTCAATTTGGGAATCTTTATCAGATAATTGTTTCAAATGTATAGTTCTTTGTTCAGTTGCGCGATTGCGTAATTCCATATATTCCCGTTGAGTTTCATGAAACTGTGTTATCCAATGCTGATTTTCTGCTTTATATGATTCCATCTGCATAACGATATATATATATTATGATTTTAAAACATATTTAAATATTGAACTCTTTGAGTTCATGAATCAGGTACTTCATTGATTTTTAGTTTTAATTTTTTTCTGGAAGCTTTAATAAGTCGGAATTAATTCGTGCCGACTTGTACCAAATTTTTGTAATTGGTTTACTAGGTTTGGAATACCTTTAGTTGAACGTGGGAACACTAAGATGCAACATATACCTCTGGTAACACACGGAAGAATGTATTTAACACATGTACGAGTTATGTAGATGTCACATTCTCTTAGTCTGTATATGTTCGAGTACCGCGTACGCTCATAGATTTACACATGAGGAGGTAAAGAGGGAGTTTTTTGCTCTTGTGTTTTCAAGAGAGTAAAGTAGGTAATTCCATAAATTAACCGCAATATGATAACTATGTTAGGAGGAGATGATTCAAGATCCACTGCTGTAGCAGTAACAAGAACGTTGATATTTATGTATATTTTGAATACACATTGTGTTTGTGTTTGAATGTTTAAATAAATATTAACCAATTTATTTAGGATAATTAGTTACATACATATATCTAGAGATACTATAAGGTGCCGTTACTGTTATTAAAAAATAACAGTATAACTCAATATTTAAATTACCATTATTTTTACGCACTTTATGATTCCGAATCAACTCTTTTCACGTTTCGCCTTTTGTGTCTTCTTACTTGTATTTGTGTTACTTTTGTTTTGTTTTTGAGTTCACTAGTATGTTTTATTTCAGTACATAGCTTTCATTGGCTTAAATTCAGAACTCTTTATGTATTTGTTGTATGTACTTACACGCTGTTATTATTATGAATAAAAAAACAAGTAAATACATAAAAGACAACTAGAAGAGGGAAAAAGATAGATGTGTGAATAATACTACCATGTTGGATTAGCTTAGTTGATTGATTAATAATATATTTATTATAACATTATATATATTTTCACCCTTAGTTTTAAAGGGATACACAGAGACGACAGTTTCTCAACCTACTGAGAAATTATGTTAATAAACAGGTTGCTCTTTCTTTGTATGAAATCATTAAACGTGACTGCCGCAATAAGGCAAATGTTTGGCACTATCATGTTCTTATTTGGAGGGTAAGGTAGCCGGAACAATTATATAAGATACTTAAAATCTCAGTCTCAAAGTTGGGCAACGTACCTATAATCTATAAAAACGACCAAGACACGACCACGACACGACCGTCGACAGATATTTTTGTTTACTTGTAGCACTTGACTGTTTGTTTACTTTCATCTATGCTATTGTTAGTTTGATCGCACTTTTTTTTTTGTCTTTTTATTGAGGAAGGCTATATATAGCCCATAAAAATGTTATTAAATATCCGTACAAAGTCGGGAGAGGCCAGGATAGTGTACGATATAAAAAAATCATTTGTACCATTAATGTATAACATATGTAGCTACGTATAAGGATAATTTAAATAGAATTTTCTATATTCACGAAACACCATACATAAAAAATTACTTCAACTTGGTGCCCTATCCCTCTTAGTTTTAGTTATTATATAGTTTAGAATATTAGAATCCGAAGCCGCCGAGAGACACGAAGAGTGATGAATGACGAAGAATCAAAACAAATGTGTATGAAAAATGTTCGGCGCTCGATCCCTTCTGCTCACCCCACAAATGACCTGGCATTATGAAATACATGGGACTTGGCATGATGATATAATAATGAATGATGTATAATAAAATAATGAATAATGAATGAACAAGAAATTAAAAATTTAGTAAGTGGATTGCTATTGGCGTCTGAAGTAGGTTGTTCAAATCCAGAAGCAATACGTGAGCATATTCATAAATGCTAATTTATTTTTACAACTTACTTCTTGATGATGTCGTCCTTTTATGTGAGAACCAAGTTGCTCCATTTTAGTCAGCCTTTCAGATGCTAAGCTTTTCCAACGTTCTAGTTCATCTTGAACTTGAATTCTGGAAAAACCGTGAATTAGAAAAATGTAATATTTGAATTTCTGAGTAGTTGCACAAGTAAGGCTTTTAATTATGTCAAATACGGGGCTTAGAATTCTTTATTAGACTTTAGGAGATGTAATTCGTTGAGAAGCACTCTGTTTTACATTTTTCTATAAATTTGAGAGTAAAATAACAAACATACACACTAACACACATACTTACAAATGCACACATTCACGCTCTCTCTTTCTCTCTGTCCCCCTCTCTCTCTTACACACATAAACACACACATACACACATAGAAAAACAACTAACTTTAACAAAGAATTTTTCATTTAAATACTTACAAACCAGTCTTAGACATTTCTAACTCTTTCTCTAAGTTAAAACATTTATGTTCCAAATCACTAATTTTCAAATTTAGTTTATTCGATGTCTCCGTCTCCAAATTTGTACTAGAAGTGCGTTCACTGAGTTCTTTCCTATATAATAATAAATGTATCATTAATGTACCGACGTAAAATATACAAAAATATTATCTGATAATTTTTCTTATCTAGATGAGTCTGAAAGATGATTGATGCTTTTTAATTTACGATGAATAGGTTTATATAAAAATGCTTACTGATCTAATATATCATTCAAATTTTTCAGTTTCGCTTGCATCATGTCTATTTTTTCCAAAAATTGTTTCCTTTCATTATCAAGCAGTTCCCTGTACTCTTCTATGATGTCATTTTTATCACTTTCAATTTTTTTAATATTCTTCAACAATAATTTGTTTTTTTCGGTGAGCTCTGAGTTAATTTTGTTTACTTGTGAGTTGTGGCTTGTTTTAAGCTCTGCGATTTCATTTTTTAAACTTTCAATATTTATAAGTAAACTTTTATTAACTTGGTCTGTGTCAGTTTTAGTAGAAATAACTTTTGTTATTTGAGAATTTATTTCATTGTTTTTTTTGTTCAGTTTTTCAATAATTTCATTTTGTTTCTCACCCATATTTTTACTGATATTAAGTAACTTCTCCGTTTCTAACTTATCATGTAACATCTCATCTAAGCGTGATTTCAGTTTTGCGTAACTTTTATCTTCATCAGTTTGAATTTGTTTTGCGCTAGTTTTTATTTTGTCGCTAGTTGTTTGAGTATATCTATCGATAACATTTATTTCTTTGGGATTGTTTTTATTAGTCAAAAGTCTTGAGTCGTTGATATATGTTTTATTATCATTAGTGATTTTGTCAGGGTTTGATAGGGTAAAAGTTTGACCTTGAAATATATAAATAATATGAATTCCATATGTACTAAAAGTATTTTCATAATTGATTATGTTATGTGAATTTTATCTCTGAGACATAAAAAAATACATAGTATCATTTTATGTCACAGAGATAAAATTCACATAATCCGATTTTATTATTTTACGTGTCTAGGCAAAAATGTTTAAGTTGTGAAAATGTATTATAAACCAACAAATTATAAACTACAATTGCGTTAAAATCTCACAGTTATAGCAACAGTTTCTGTTTTTTGAAATAAAACTTGGCATAAATTTTATAAAATAAATTTCCAGTAGATATAAAAAAATGTTTTTACTTTTTCGGGTTATTTCATCTTCTGATTTAATATCCTCAATAGTTAATTCTTCTCTATTATTTTCACTGTTTGAATGATCCTTATTTTGTTCAAAGTCTTCATTCTTAGTTTTGAAAGCTTGATTTGTCATTATTAATAGTTTTTCAAGAGAGCGATTACGTTCTGAAAGACTTTTTCGCGTTTGCTCAAAAGCTAATAGTTTTTCTTTACAATATTCCAACTCTGAATTATGTAACTTTTCCTGAAATAAAGAAATATTATAAATATAGGTTTAATGTAACGACAAATTCATTTAATAAAAATAGAGGGAAAAAATGATAAATACTGATATAATATTTTTTAAGCTATGTGGACAATGATCTTCATCATCTAAACACTTTGTTTTCGATAAATCCAATATCTGGCTGTATATGGTATGCTTTGTCATAAGATTAAATTTGAGATCGTCTATTTCATTTAGTTTCTTATAAACTTCTTGGTTTTTGTTATTCAAATCTTCAATATTATTCAAAAAGTTCTCCAACAAACAAAGAGGTACGCTTCCTTCATATTGCTCACGTATGATAAGCATCAATTCGTATGATGTACTGAAATTTAATAACAATAAAATATTGTGCAAATAACATTAATCAAAATTATCCGTAAGTAAATTCACTTACCAAATTTTATTTTTATTTTTTAATTCAGAAATTTCGAATGTTTTTTGAAGTTTTTCTAGAATATTTTCTGTGTCTATGCGAAGCTGCTTTTCTTTATGTAAATCCATTTTTAAAATGTCAATTTTTTGTTGACACTCCGAAGTTTGTAACTGGTATATTAGGATCTCGCCACTAAGCCTTAATAATATAAAGTTAGATTACAAATATATTTCACAAATTATATCCAAGATTACGACGTAATATCAAACTTCACCTAAATTATGTTGTTCTGTCTATCAGATAAGACTGAAAAACGTAGCAAACAAATTAAAAAAAACACACACACACACATTTATAATATATGTAAATTCTAACTATAAAAATGCATATGTCAAACTAGGTATATTCTATATGAAGTAATTTCACTACAACATGATTTATTCATAAACTAGACGAAGTCTCGCCGTGATCACTTATATATAAAACAATGTTATTATTTATTTGAAAATGAATATGTTAACAC
>DVZW01000201.1:0-11944 GCA_018237805.1 Mesosemia grandis
ACGTATACTAGTTCACACTCGCGCCGCTGGTGTGTACTAGTTTCACCTCTATAGCGGACTTGATGATATTTATTTATTTACTAGAAAAAATACACATATATTTCCCCGTGGAAACAAGTCCCATTAAACATTCACAGCCTTTCTGCCTTGTAGATCGCTAGTGCAAGTAAAGTTCAACAAGTGACCATCATTTTGAATTAGTGTGTCTGAGTTACAGAATTACTAACCCAGATTCGTACAAAAGATTACCTTATTCTTGCCTCTATTACGTCATTATTGATGCTACTGGTTTTGAAGATAAACTTAAGGCAGAGACCACTTTGTAAGCTCATGGTTGACGACTTATCATTAACATCTTCAGTGTCTAAAGATTACGGTTTAACTTACCTCCTCTATCAGGCGATCCATCTGCTTGTTTGTAATCCAGTGCTGTTTAAAAAGGTATTATTCCCACTATTTATATTCCACACACATTATATTAAATTTAACTTAATAGTGTATTGCTAGACAAATTAATGATTTGGAATTAGATTTAAAGAATACTGACTCGTAACCAATTAGGTGGAGGATATGAGAGACTATAATAATCAGAGACGGGGCTAAATCTATGTCGTCTGCACCTACCGCAATAAGCTAAAAAATGGCCGTACTAAAAATAAAGAATCCACGGCTGAAAGAAACAATGACAATTTTTGATTATATATAATATTCCGTTTCAGAATACATTGTTATATAGGTTTCATTATTTAAATAAGAAACAAATTTTATTATATTATTTAAAAGCTGTTTTCTGCAGGTGACTGTTTATTTTCGCAATAACTTTTCGGGCGGTTTAAGCGATTTTGAACCGTATTTCACAGCAATAGTTGCTAATTAAGGTGTATAGAACTTGCCGCCTCCCTTTTGGTGAAAATATCTGACGGTTCCTGACGTTTAATCTTGCGTGGCGCGGTCGCACGTAGGTATCACTCGATGGACATATAGTGATGTAACTATGATTTTTCTAATTAAAATGTAATATATTTTATGGATAACAGAATTTTGCTAACGATATCAAATGAATGTTAAACTAGAAGTTACTCGCACTTCTCCAAATTTGTCATTACTTATCGTAAAAAAAAATAGTACCACCTGTGGTAAATGCATAAATCTTGCAAATAAGAGGTTTTTTGTTGTTGTAATGCTGCATTCCTTGTGAACCGTTCAGCGTCATCTATTGGTGGGAAATAAGAGGACGATTAAAGGAGAGAAGAAGCAAATAAATAAAAAATATAATGACAACAATTAAATTAAAAAAATATAATAAAACGTTTTGGTCCATTCTTAAATAATTAATAAAATAAATAGCAATAAAATCACATCATATTACTTTAAAGTTATATAGTTTAGGCTGTGAAGAGAAACAGTGCTATTTTTCTAATTAATATTTTATATATTTTAATATATTATAAGAGTTATGAACGTAGACGCAGCAAAACGGGTGTATATGGATCGTGATGTTTGACGCTTGGTTATCTCTGCTTACCTGGCTTAATCATATATTAGTAATATTAATTGTATTAATTATTTATTTTTTAATCTTTTGATCTTTGAAAAGTTTACCGTAACTTGTCACGCACCGAGCATAACTAATCAGTTCTACACGTTGCTAGAAACGGTATCGTAAATTTTTCTTAGATGAAAAAACATAATCAGGATAAATAATTACATAAAGATATCGAAATATTATCTAGTTACGTCCCATCACTAGCCACGCGTCTGCAGAAATTCAATTAACATTACCTCCAGTCGCGTGCACCTTTATTTCCGTTTGGAGTCACTTAGTCCTCCCCCTCCTCCCAACAGGGAGCTAAGACGTCTGTAATGAGGTCCGGTGATCGTTTAGTTTGTACGTAATGGCTTACGTGAGTTCGAGACAGTTTCGGCTGCGGGTTTAAGATACACTTCGCTTCTTGGCTTAATATTTGTTTTTATTAGCAAACATTTTTCCTAATTTCTATGCTCATGAAAAAAAATGTTGGAATAATTATTGTTGTGTTATATATAAATTGTTAATTGAGCTAGGTGTAGTGGACTGCACATCATTGCTAAAGGAGCCCATCTAGGACATTGTCTGCGGCATGTAGGTGATCAGACCTAAATATCTACACTTTTTCATGATAATATTATGTTCCTGTAGCGAATAAGGTTTATGAGAATTCGCGAATATCTAATCTATTTACTAATTAAAGTCCGAAGACTTAAGTTTTGACGAGTGTCAATGACATTAATGCGACTAGGCTCTCCACCTGACACTGCCACAATTCCACAGAGTGAATTAGCTGACCGTGGAACGGTAATCTCTGCTTTACCCTATATGGGACAATTAAAGTGAAGATACTTATATATAATACATTCGTTAAATTAAGTGTAATATTTTAATTTCAAAATATGTATTTGGCGGCAAGAAAATGTTATATTTCAATACAAGAAATATACAATATCTTTAATAACGATCTATATCATAGCATCACATCTGCTCGCCGATGGACGTAGGCAGACTTCATTGTACCAATCCAGGTGAGTCTTTGCTAAGGGTATCGATTATAAGCATTATATAACTTTCATCAATCTAAAGCTGTAAACATGTACTAATATTCCATAGACAAGAACGCTGCAGCGCTCATATGTCGTCTAACCAATCTATCCAAACTCGCAGCATTAGATTTTTAACGTATGTAGTTTTTTTGAGACCAACATGTTGTAAGCGCTGCAATTTACCGAGTGTTTAGGCGCTTTGTTTAATATGGCCTCGAAATAAGGTACAGACTGCAGTATAGTTCAGTAGAACAAAAACTGTTCTGGGACTACCGCGTCTATATACTATGTAGTATATAGATGTAAATGATTATAAACAACAAAACATGCGGAAGAAACAAAGGTTATTTTATATAAATATCAAATAATGTGCTTAACGATAAATAATCGTTTTTATTTTCGTATATGAAATAAAAATTCTTTCTGTATGTAAATTTAAAATTACTTTTGCTCCAAAAATAATCTTTCAAAGTAATATCTTCGGACATGAAACAAAACATTAATAAAAAGTGTGACGGAGACGGATCGGCGTCAAGACCGACCGGGAGATAAGCTCAAGGTGGAATGGCTGCGTTATCAGATGGGAAGGGTTTAGGGCGTAATAGCCACTCTGGAGATAGGTAATAGGATTTCGTATTTTACGACCCCCGACCAATGTAAATTGTACTATTTCAAATTATTTAAATATATATATAAAAGAAACCTGTTTTAATATTATGTGTATTTATGATTTTAACACCACCATCCATACTACTGATTTAACATTAAATTTGCCGTCTCTGCAGTTTAGTGGTTAAACCAAGACATTGTAAAAACACTAGTAACGACAGACATGTTTGGCGATGACATAGGTTTTCAGTTTTTTTGCTTAGTCTTATTTATCGATGTGAGAAGACCACAATTTCTAGGGTAAGAGTAAAAATCTTTCTAGTAAGAGTAAAAAAGTTCTTCAAAAAAATCATGAGTGAAAAACGTATTATTAACGTGTTACTTATTCCTGCTACAATTACACTTGACATTGTCGTGTTTCGTTTGGAGGGTAAACTACTCGGTGACTTTACACAAGAGTCAGTCATAGCTTCGGTGTGCAAAGTTCCTGAGGTGCAAGACGATCATCTTTTACCGTCAGGAGGTCCTACTAATTCTTTTCATCTTACTACTACCATATTCTTTTTAAATAACTTTGTATACGGCAAGAAATTTAATTTTGACATGTCTTAGCCGAATTTCATATATCTTCTTTGGTCAACATAATTATCAACATAATAAAATATAAATATCAACAAATACATAATTTTATATCAAAATCTTTGAAATAACTCTTTATTACAGTAGTTTTTTTATTATTATAAAATTGTTCTCCCTATTGATCTCTGAAATGTAGACCCTGCAAGGGCACTGGCGTGATGATACAGTAGTTTTTAAAAACCTTAAACCCTCTTAAGATTCTCATCGTTTGATCTACTATCCAGGTGTCCATAAAACCGTATGACTGAAGTAAATATACAATTTATCTTTTGGATCGCCGGGATCGCTGTCTATACCTGATTTCACACAGATGTGTTTTAGTGACGTTCGCAAAAAATATACTTATCGATAGTATGCATAGTCTCTTTTTCTATCGTGCTGGTCTATCTATAAACTTTATTTTATATTTAGCTTTAACTTTACCATTATGCTTTGTATCTCTGACGTGCCAGGCAGATTTAAGTTAATATTGTTTATTCGTAACTGTATTTTATATCACTTTAGATCACTACAGATAAAATAGATACTATATTTCTAATAATTTGTTTTGTAGGACGTGATAGCGACAATGGCTTATTTTTAATTTATTGCCTTTAAAAAAAATTAAACATTACAAATATATGCAATGGTTAGAACTTGAGATACCAATTATTTAAGTTTTTATTTTGAACACATAATTTTTTTATAGTTATTCTATTACTTTTCTTGATAACTATGCTAGATTAAGGTCATATTAATTAGTCTACTATATAACACCACTTATAATTTCGAAAAACGTACAAAAAAATCTTAATTATCTTTATTTTAAAAATCTAAATTATCAAACTTTTATTTTGGAATTTTGTCACCAATACAATTAAGCTTATATTGTATAGATACATATTGTATAGATTATACTTATATTGTATTATTCATATCGAGTCAACTGTTTGCTCGTGTGTACGGCCATTGTAACTTTATCGAAACGTCGAGCTTTTCACAAGTGCAATAATTACGGGTTTTGTCCCGGTAATAGCTTAAAAATTTAATGGAAAGTGTTAGTTTGAAAAATCATATTTATTTTGTGTTCACACATCCTATAAGAATTCCGATTAGATGAATTTGTTATCGATATCGATAATTATAATCTATCAACCCTAACCAATGTGGTGATAAATGCTACAGAGTCAGTGGACCCCGAGCTCCAGTTTGTCTCTGAGCACGCAATTTCAAACTTATTTCCAAAAGTAATGTTCCGATCCCGACTCATTCATACTTGTTATGGAGGTTATTGTGCGTCCAACATGACGGATGACTTGTGTTTAATATTTCCTTAACCTCTATCTTGTCCAACAGGATTGTTAGACAAACCTTTAACGCCATGGTATAACAACATGATTTTGATATAGCAAAAGCAATCTTATCTTATTAATATTATAAATACGAAAGTTTGTGAAGATGTTTGTTACTCTTTCACAAAAAAACTACTGGACGGATCTGGATGAAACTTTACAGTAATATTGTTTATATACTAGAATAACACATAGGCTTTTTATCCCGGAAAAATGTATGGCTTTCGTGTTTTTCACGCGAACGAAGTCGCGGGTGACACCTAGTCATTAATAAATTGAAACCAAAACTTCGGTCAAATATTTTTTCTTATTTAAAATACAAATTAAATAAATCGATATAATCCCAAACTAATCAATTTGTTTACTTGTGACAAAACTGTTAGTCAACTACACTATTTCTTAGAGATGCATATTTAAATAGTAAAATTTTAATTTTAATAAAATACCTGCTACTCAGAAATACAGGCGTTTATAGTCATTACACAAATTATCCGCTCCATCTGATATGAAACTCAAAACTCGTCGATTTACGTCGTTAGACATGTATGCTATCACACAGTGAAACTTAAATATCATCGGCTGACTATTGGGATCGGCACTAATTGCACCTCCGTCTATCCTTCGGACATATTAGGCGCGATAGTAATAATAGGATTATATTATGTATGTATTTATTCGAATGTATTTTATTGCCATTTCGTTGCAATAGCAGTACTGGTGTCGGGCCAAGATGCACGAGGGTTAAAATCCTAGGTCGGGCGAAAAAAATGTATAATGAGTTTTTCCAGATGTTCTGAAAAAATTTGCTACCCGGGACAGAAATATGTGCCCGGTATGGCGACAGGTTGGCCACCTGTCACTTGATGGGACTTAATATCATCGGCTTGTCGTACACTAGTTCACTAGTACACACTAGCGCCTGTACTAGTTTCACCTCTGATATTTATTTATTTGTACAGTATTTCTTCAGTGTTTCTGAAAAATTAACTGCTCGTAATTGAATAAGTGCCCGATATGGCGACAGGCTTGCCACCCCTGTCACTAACTGTAATCGTGAGTATACTAGTGGTACGTAAGTGTACTATTTTCACTTCTGCCTATCCCTTCGGGAATAATAGGATCGATGATATTTATTACTTTTTTTAATTATATATTTTTTCCACAGCAGTTATAAGAATACTCGGTTACTATTTACATTTACTACTCTACTCTACTTTACTCTACTCTACTCGCTTACTCGTTACATTTATAAAGAATACCTAATTCGACTAGAATATTGAGAGAGTCGTAATAATGCAATTAATAAAATGAATGGTAGGATATTAACTTTTTAAAAGGATGGAAAAAACTTCGTAATGAAACACCTTAATCTTTCAGAATCTCGTTGTAAAGAGATAAGATTCTGCGATATTAATTAGTGTAATTAGAGTCGCTTCAGACAAAATCATAAATCCTTGCGTTTCTTAAAATATTATATTGTATAGTTTTTGTCGTTGGCACTTGATGAGGCTAGATATGGATTCAAATTTGATATTTATCAAATTATGTTTTGCTTTGATAAATATCAAATTTGAATCCATATCTAGCTTCGTCCGGTTACACCCGGGTGTATCTACAACCATTTCGACTATTCATTTTTAAATAATATTCGCAAAAGCTTGTCTTATTTAGCACCAACATCCTAAAAAAGGCTCTATGCAAAATTTGAGACTTCTAGCATTTGTATTACAGTTTCCGAGCTTTCGTGATGAGCGAGTGAACGAGTGAGCTTTCGCTTTTCATCTAACAATTTTGATGATTTTTTACCCAACGGTTTCGTTTTTTACTGCTTCGTCAGGGCTCTGTGACAATTAAATTAATCCTTTTGCTTACCGTTCAAGGGTACCTATACCTAACGTAATAATAACAAAATATTAATATTAAATATATTGTATGTTATACATATATAACTGTAACTAAATGATACATTAAATCTTCTAATACAAAATAAAGCCATAAAAACCGATATGGTTTGCTTATGTATCTCTGCTTAATTCGCAAAGCAATACCAGCACGCCTGGTGAGTGCTGGTATAACACTAATACTAACTTTATTTCGCCTCGTTGGCATAGCGGTACTGATGTAGGCTAAAGATGCACGAAGTCCTGGGTTCGAATCCCAGGTCGGGTTTAAATTTTTATTCCTGAAAATACCCTATCCGCTGGAATATGTGCCCGGGATGGCAAAAGAGTTAAACTCATAGTGATGATAGGTAACGAAAAAATCTTTAATTATGTAATCGTAACAACTAATTAAACAGCCGTATGAAAGGCCCTTACCACACAGTTTTCTCTGACGGCAGCAGATTTCTGAACGCAGTCCGACTGCTCTTAATTAATTGGCTTGCATTCGTTTGCATGAATTAGTCAGGTATTCGGAGCACCCTACCAATTTTTAACCACCCTATCGTAATCTTTGGAAAGGGCTGAAAGGTATTCAAAATGTTAAATTGCCTCGAGGTGTTCCTTCACTTACTTTGAAAGAACCTTCAAATTACATTTATTTGACGATTTTATTCGGGTCATTGAAAATGCGTATTCAGATTCTCATACAAAGTAAAATGTTATGGTATATATGTACTTCTTTTTAAATCTATTCCAATTTGAACAACATATTAGCACTGCCTACTTATAAATAATAACTAATTAAAACTATACTAACTATAATTAGTCTTGAACAATTTAAATTATTAAAAATAATTAGATAATTGAATAAAAAAAAAGGAAAAATCACCCCATTGGTCTAGCGGTATTGGTGTTCAAATCCCAATAATTCGGTTTATAGGTTTTTGTTATTTTTCAGAAAACGTAACTGCCTAGGATTGAATTGCGTGACCTGCCACATCGAGGGACTTAAGTTTCATCAATGAACCGTGGGTGCATGCAGGTGCAGCAGTGGTAAGTGTGCTGTATAATTGCACATTTGCCTTGATATTAGGCGATAGTTTTCGTAATGACATTTGCTTATTCAAAAGATTAATAATGTGAAAGAAGCATTATTTAGTATAACGTTTGGTGCTCGGTTCTCTTTCTCTGTTCTAACGAATTCTGGTAGAGATAGATTACCAGTTAGTCTGGTACCAGTCAGTCCTGAGTTCTACAAAACTAAAGAGCCTGTAATAAATCAGCACAAGAACCATCAAATACTACGTAATGTGTAGTAATTACTCATTCGAAGAGCTACTGAAGATACTTAAGATAAAGTCTATATTAATGGAATGCAGGGACATGGGGACTTAATAGAAACAAATAAGATCTTAACTGGGTCCTACGATTTAAGTGATTTCCACTATTTGATTTCCACCCCTTAATTCCAATATTAAATTAATAACTTTTTCCACTATTTAACTCCAATATTAAATTATTATCTCTTGTGTTCTCCACACGTTTACGAGGACATAACCTTTAACTGCATTGCCAATAATATTATCTATCCAGACATTTTTTAAGTAACAGATTTGTAAAAGATTTGAATAAATTGAAGATATCGTCTCATCACAATATATTTTCATTTTAAAAAAAGCCTTGACAAACGTAACTGATAAATCTCTGGTGTTGCAATTACATATGAGCGATGGTGGCGATCACTTACGATGGTAAGTGATCGCCACCTGATGAGGTGAGTGAGTATTATCAGCTTCCCAGATCAGTTATTACAATTGCTAATATTTAGTACAACTAAAATTACATTTAAAGATATTCTTACATTGATATACAAATAGATATCATCATCATTATCATTATTTTAGCCAAACGACATCTGTTGCTGGAGATAGACCTCCCTTAAAGATCCCTTTAAGACCCTTAAAGTCCTGCACCGCCCACATCTAGCCATGTAACATATAAATGTCATAGATACAAATAAAGGCAATTAATATAATGCCTGTAAACAAACAATTAATATACAAGAGTACAAAAAACACGACTGTAAAATCCCCCTTTTTTGTGGACACAATTTTGAAAAATTTATATAACTTATGTCACTACTACAATTCTGACGAATCCAACGACACCTTATAAGTCACAAATCGTCCAGCTGTTTGGGTTATTTGACGTGCTAAAGAACACATACATACGCTCAAAAATTATAACCCTCCTTTAGTCGGGTAAAATGGACGTCTTCGTGATCCATTAACAAACGAAAACGTGAAAAAAGTACGTGACTTAGTGTCAAAATTTACCTTTTCCTTAAATAAATTCAAATATTTGTTGCCGAAACAGTGTATCCGAAGGTAGATTAAAGTACGTAAACTTGGTCCGTAAAGCAAACAACGGGCATAGATGCCGCAAGTCGCCCGGCCGGATCGCACCGGATCAGGTGGAGCGGATTATTCCGGTTCAGGGCAGCCCGAACCGGATCAAACACGATTTTAGACTTACGCCGCAAGCGAGCTTATACGGAGGTGGATAATGGATAGAGGATAGCAGAAGGGCGTCCTATTGTAAGCACCGTAATCCCATTTTAAAAGTAATTAAAACTGTTCTCAGATCGTAAAATTAGGCTTGAAAATTACAATTTATTGGAACAGAATAAGGATATTTATTACTTAGCAAGAATTTTTGAAGTAATTTTGAGAGTTCCGTTCCTCGAGAGGACAGAATAAATCTCTGTCTGTCTGTATAGCAGCTGTTTATGCTGCGAATCTAAAGAATCGATTGTGACCTAAATTTGTAGTTTTTATCAAAGAATACAAATATGATGAAAACCATTCGACCGACCACCATCAAAACCTATATATATTTAATAATAAATATATATAGATTTTGATGGAGTCTTTTCCATAAAAATATAAAACCTATATATTTTTATGGAAAAGACTTTGGTGATATCCGCATAAATAATAAAAACGTAAATACAATAGGTGCCTATTAAATAATTATTACATTATAATTTGTGCTATTGGTCGCCTAGTGGTCAAAATTCAACCATTATTCATTTTTATTTAAAGGTTGAACATTATTAACATTACATTGTCAAAGACTACATCTCTATTATTGTGTAAACATGTGGGCGAGTTATCAATTAAAAAATATTATAATAAAACATTTAGCATTCTGCACTCACCAAATTTCATAATCCTCCGACCGCGTAATTTTCGTAAAAAGAGGTACAATTTTTTGCGTCGTATAATACGAGGATGTAACAGAGATACTTATGAAGTACTTTTTATTATTAATGCCGATATTACAACACAACACGGATCATGGTCACGAAGCAACTCAGGAGTCATCTTAAGTGTCGCCGTGACCATGATCCATTCACTGGGTTAAAATATCGG
This sequence comes from Mesosemia grandis, assembly GCA_018237805.1. Lineage (NCBI taxonomy): Eukaryota > Metazoa > Arthropoda > Insecta > Lepidoptera > Riodinidae > Mesosemia > Mesosemia grandis. Next base: position 10,474 of record DVZW01000201.1, read on the forward strand.
CATTAATTATATATAATATGCGCATAGTGAGTATCCCGTTCATAATCATGCTAGAATCAAACGACAACTTTAGCTTAAAATCTAAATCTAATCTTAATATAATCTCAAATATTATACTAAATACTAGCTGATCTCGCAAACGTAGTTTTGCTGTTTAAAGTTTAAGGGTGGATCAACCTTAATATTTGGATAACCATAAATGCACACAAAATTTCATAAGAATCGATTGAGCGGTTTCGGAGGAATATGGTAACTAACATTGTGACACGAGAATTTTATATATAAGATTATATTATCACGCCAGCGCTCTAGCGAGGTAGAGATATACATCATGATTCCCACAAACCCAGTTCCTCGACTTTCTTCTTTCCATGCTTTCTCGTCGGTTTCCGTGTCTCTTAATTTTAAGACGCGAACAATTTGGTCAAAATAAATTTATTTGAGTTTCCCATGCCAACTTGTATCCTATTTCGCATGATATATATGTTTCGTCAATCGTTGATGTCTGACATACTTTCCTAATATGTAAAAGTATAGTTTAAGACCGGGTTTCCCAAACTGTGCGTCGCGACGCCCTGGGGCGTCCCCGAGGAGTCGCAGGTCGATGCGACCAAGTCAAGAGAGCGCCGTGGACATTGGCATCTGAATTTGTAATATACATCGCAAGCGGTAGGTTAGGTTAAGGGGCGTCGTAAAAAAATTACAAAGGCCCATGAGCGTCACAGTACAAATAAGTTTGGGAAGCCCTAGTTTAAGAGATGTTAAAAAAAATAAGGTTAACTAATTAAGCATTTAAAAAAAACATAGCTATGACAATAAACAAGTAGTAAACATTTTGAAGAAATATTTTTCTGACATTATACAGCTCGTGATTAATAAAAGGCATGTTTTATTTTCCTAACAGGATGCGTAGTGAAGCCTTATGTGTAGATAGTTCCGGTTTCCGGGAATATCGCGACGTCCTGTACAAATGCAATGAAAGCCGTAACCTAGATACAATAAAAATCAATCGGTAGACGTAGATAGAAAAACAGGTAGATATATCAAATTACTCGTCCATGTGTTATCGGTCTAATTTCACCACACTTATTTCTTTAGATGTTGTAAAAGGCATTTTATGTTACCTTGTTACAAGGAAAATGGTGCAGTGATTTTTTCTCTTTGCCTTCTGCACCAGACATTTTAAGAGTTATTTGGACCTTTGGCCCGCTATCGCCTCTTCCAACTGGTTTCCCAGTTGGGTGTATGGTTATCCACCACTGCTCGGTCGCCAGAGCATCTTCTGATATCTAGCAGGGAGCACCACGCAGACCAATCAGTCTCCGCTGCTAGTTGGCGCGTGCAGGCGAGGTTGACTTAGGATCGGTGAGATGGTATGACCGTTCTTCCCCTTACTCCCTTTGGATACAAAACCCCAAAAAAATATATAAAAACGATACAAGAGGCATCCCACAATGTTTGGCCAATTGAG
>DVZW01000202.1:0-11924 GCA_018237805.1 Mesosemia grandis
AGCGAAAATGGACTTAACTTAGTCAAAATGGCCGGCGGCTACTTGGGACAAAAGGAGGAAATTCATGATTTCACTTAAACTCTTCGTCTTCTGAATATTATGATGATTTATTGCTAAACAAACAATAAAATTTAAAGGTCACATTTCCGTTCCAACAAGTTCCAGCCAAAAACCGTAATAACTTTTCCTACAATAATGATTTTACCTAAAATTCATACATTTCTCATATCAACTAGTCCCAGGTCTATCATCTGGTGACGTTACTCTACCACTTTAGAGGGTTAAACAAGTCACTATCGTCGTGACTAGTGGTAGAATTCTGAGATGACTCGGCATTACCAATCCGGTACTTACCACCATACATACCTTATCCAAGTTAGACGCCAGTACTTTGAATTGAATTGTCGAAAATGTAAAAGTTCGAGAGTATATTGAAGTTTATTATATAAGAATTAATTTGAAAAGGAATAATTATTAGTTTCATCAGTGTAATCGCAAGTTGTGAAAGAGCAGATATTAGCGATGCGCCGCAACATCGCGCGATGCTGCATTTACGCTTAGGAATGTGGGTAATGTTTATTATAAAAGTGGAATCATTGTGATATATTTGGCTCAATTATAGTAAATGGTATTCTATGGCGATTCCTGCAGTGGGTTCCTTTGAAAATTCGTGTGGATTTCATGAAATTATTTTTATATCTGTTTACCGTTGATTTAACTATAAGTAGTCCCTAATTATTGTGATGGTTTCCCTTACCATTCTGAGTCCACTATTTGTATTACCGAACTAGAATTTTAATATTTTATATTTCAGACCTATTTCCTTGTCTTGTTAAAACTGTTACACGAATCCATTAATTTGGCTCGATCTTTTTTTTTTTGGAAATTATAAGATATCTTTACACATTTTATCAAAATGGCTGAACTATTATTTCTTATAAAAATAATTTCGGTAAGAGCGTAAAACTTATGATTGTAAACCCAATTTATCTAATGTTAACTTAGCGGTCAATTCACCTTAATTAATATCGACAGTTACTTCGCCTTAATTAAATATATGTCAATGACCTTTTAGGTAGAGCGCTGTAGAGGGTAAATCTATTTCGACACAGTCATCGTTGTATTCCTTTATTAGAAGGAAGTTCTGACCGTTTGACTACTTAGCCTGATATTGATTAAAATCGGTTATAAGTAGTATTAAATTTAATAATAAAGTCATTTTCCATCGTGATTGGTAAAACGAGATTAATTATTACTCTGGTAGTAAATTATATTACACGTTGAGATTGACTCATTTTAATTGTATTTTGGAAACTTTATTTCCTTGAGGTTTGCTTTGGCGTGAGCGACAATTTTGTATTAGTCTGCGTCACCTAAACACATCTGCGTTGATTTGTCACCTTCAGTTGTTTGTGTCTTTAATTCTTCCATTAAAAAGTACCTGATTCTTTTTCCGTATATCTTGAAAGATGAACCACTGCTCTCCTAAGTTGAATGTGCAATGTAGGAATAAATTGAATCATATCAAAATTGATGTATCTATGTTAACTTTTCCAAATATATAGATTGTCAAAAATTCTTCCACCACTGATAAGAAAGGTCTGTGACTTTTGAGTGTTGCATATTTGTAATTATACATTAAGTCTAAATTATAGTCCATGCTAAATGTCTAGATAGTCTAGTCTAGTCTATTTAGTTAGGTTCTATAATATATTAACAATGGCAATACTAACATAACATAACACCTGGCAATGACAGATGAGAATCTGGAATTGAAAGAAACTTCCGAGTCGTTGAAATTGTATTAGAATTCAAATCCACAACTGCACGCTCCAGAACGTATTTTATAATCTCCCATTGTAATTAAGGTAGAGAACCAATCATAAAGCATCAGAACAATATTATAATCAAATACGTGCACTTATTATTAAAAGATAAAGCCGGACAACTACTAAAGACTTCAAATACTATACAAGTATAAACTATTGAAACTATTGTCTATAGACAATGGTTTTATTTTAACATCAGAAGAACCGTTTGCTCGTTTGTTTTTCTATACAATAAAAAAACTACTAACCACGTACGCAAGAGGCTTATTATTCCACACTCAAGGTTGGCAACGCACCTATTGTAAAAGCAACACTAAAATGTCATTTTAGAATTGCAATGCTGATTTTCTCTCTCTCTCTCTCTCTCTCTCTCTCTCAATAAACTCTGTGAGCGTGCAGCAGCGCCTTTTTTTATTTGAAACATATATTTCACTGGCCTATTATTTCTTCAGCACCATTAGCATCTTTGGTGTTTATAGGCGACGATTTCCTCGTAACATCAGGAGATAATAAAATGGTTTTAATAGGGACGCACTATTGGCGTCGCTAGTGGACGGCGTGCGTTCGGCCGGCCAACGTGACGTGCATGTGCGATCGCGGCCGACGCCCCGTGGCCTGCGCTTGGGCCCCCTACATCAGCCCGTCGACGAGGAGACTGAGGCCAATCATTTGAGGTAACTTTTAGGTACTTTTAGGAACTTTAGGTAAAGTTCTCTAACACCAACTGAAAAAACAGAATTTAAAGAATCACATTGTTGTTTATCCACCCGTCTGTCAAGATCCTATATTTTGGACACGCGTGGAGATATTTGACATGTAATTAATCTTTTATGATTATATTTTTAAAATTATTCTATATATAAAATTTATAACATTGTCTCTGTAATTTTTTAAAATGTTTTGTGTAGACGTAGCATAAACAACAGACGTAAGAGCAATATTAGACAAATAATATATAATATAAAAAAAAGGCAAAAATTTTGTATGTGCCACTTAAGGGGCACCCCCCCCCATTCAGCCATCACGGCGTGGAGATACTCATATATCAATATTTGACACAAGGAAAACGAAAACTGTTGTGTTCTGTCACCCTAGTCATAAATGTTGAATATTTTTTAATTAATTTTTTTTTATGTACAGGTTATTTGAAAACCCTGTGGGTATGACGCGTGCTGAAGTTATTGAACGTTTCAACGCCAATGTTGGATACAGCGGCCTCGTGTATTCCGTTAGCCAAGACGTAAGAATCTATAGCTAATCATAATCATAAAAAAATAGTGTGTGTGAGCAATTCACACACAGAAGTGAAACTTCCGAAACGTATCCTACGAGTGTAATGTATTTTATCTCATTCTCTCGCTAACTAAATACTATACACATATGTGTTTGTTTAATTTCATAGAGATTCAAAATACGTTTCTAAAGTTTCACTTAAAATATATTTGTAAATATATTCTTACCTCCAAACATATGTTGTTACTGAAATTTTCTATAAGTTAAAGTTTATTTTTAAATAAAACATATCGTCTGCTATATGCCAGTGAAATTCCCATCAAAATGAATTGAGACATTTCGAACATTATACATAACATACAGAGAAAAACCCAAATTTAAAATTTGCATAATTATAAATCTTGTATTTAGTGGACATAGTTGTTGTTACATCACTAGAAAGCTTATTATTCATATCTATAGATAATGTATTGATCATGTAATTTTCAATTCAGTCTGTCTCATGAAATTTCGTTTTTTTAGTCCATATTTACTAAGACCATGCCGCAGTCGGGTATGTTGCATAACTGTCTAAAATTTGTCTTTACGCGCCAGAACTTGGTTCTTACAATGCTCTAAATCTGTTCCATACAGAGAGAGTAATAAAAAGAAGATTTAGCGGAAGTCTGACAATCATGTTTGTTGTTAAAGGTATTTAAAACAACATTTGTGTTTTGAATCGGTAATACAAAATGCGCACTCAGAATAATAAATCAAAACTTCATTACATTTAGGCCTAACCTTAAAAGTAACAACATATATTTCTAACTATTTTATTGCATATTGAAAACTGCTAGAATCTGCTAAAATACTAGATCTACCTGCTAGAATATTTAGAGGTTTGGTGTATAATTATTGGGCCAAACAAGAGTATGCTTTTTTGGTCCACATTTGCAATTGTAATATAAGAGTTTTAACACTAAACATTAGACCAAACCGTGCTAGGCTTATTCTGTTGTGTCACTTTTTAAAATAAACTAACTACTCTAGTCAGATTAAAATATAGTTGAATGTAATCATTTTAGTAGTGTACAAAATAAGATTTTCTGTTTTGACACAATTAAATCTAATTTTGGTTTAGTCTAATTTGTGACAACAGAATCAGGGTCTATGGTAAATAAATAAGAGTTATAATCAGTTGTACATAAAAAAAATCTTTAATAATATATCTTATAATATGATTGCTTGTATTTAAGCCTTATTTTTTGTGTAATTAGATTCAGATTCGATTTTCTGCACTTTGTTTTGTTCACTCAACATTTAACGAGCATGTTAATTTTGTGTTGTTGCCTTGTAGGCTCGCCCCCTGTTGTGGCTGTTTCTTACGTGGGATATTGTAAGTCCCTATAATGTTATTATTATATATTTTCTTTAAATTTTAAGCATCAATGCCGGCCATGCGTATTTTAATTCTACTTTTATCTATATACATATTTATAACAGTCAATGTTTGTTTGTTTATTTGTTTTATTATGGTTTCTGTTATGGTAGAAGATAGAGCAATGATGTCTTTAGTAAAATTGTACAGAATTTTTTGAAAAGTAAAATGTTTTTTTTACTTTTGTGTTTATCTGATTTTTGAATATACGTAGCAACCCGAGCAGTAAACAGTTAGTTTAATAAAAAAACAACTCGCATCATTAGTCCAGTGATTAGTTATGTTGGCTGAAAGGGATCCAACCATGGATAGGAGAAGACGGATTTCAGAGTTAGGGTTGGCTATTTTATTTTAAATTTTTCATAAAAGTTAGTTGAAATACCCGCTTTATCTCCGATTTGGTGACAGGCTGGCCTTCTATAACTATTATGGGATATTATACCGTCGCGTTGGGTAAACAACAGTGCAATAATGTATTTAGTGGAATTATAGGAGTGATGACATACATATACATTTAAGTATTTTAAATCGATAATAAATTTAAAAAAAATATATATATCAGTAGCCTTAATGTCATAATGATGAAGGTGATATTAGAATCTTCTAATTAAAGTATATTACAATATATAACTAAATACCAACACGACCGATGGGATAGGCAGAGGTGCAACTGAGTGTACTCAGCCACTATAGCACTAACGGTTAGCCTACTGTATTTAAATACCATTATGTGACATCTGGCAAGTCTGTCGCCATATCAGGCGTATCTCTAATCCAAAATCAGGAAAAAACTAAAAACTTATTACACCAAGCCTGATCTGAGGATTAGTACATCGTACCATTGTCAACTTTTTTACTTTACAACAATTATCCGCTCAATCATGTACTTAAATCCTGAAACTATTACTTATTTTAACGTCATACTCGCGATGGGGTTTTTACTTTTGATGCTGACGATTTAACCCGTTAACGTGGATAGTGGTTATGGCAAGACTGCGGTTGCGGGTGGGAATTTTTTGACAGGAGACACTAATGACAAATTAATCTACTTTTTGTGATTATTTTTTTCTTTTTCGCCACTGTTGTCACTATCTCTTTGAGGAACTATGCTCTGACTCACAACACTTAGAGTATCTTTGTTCACTCGCGCACTATTTACACTGACAAGTGTATCTACTTGTCAGTGTAAACAGTGCATCAATTACGAAAATTCCATCGTGAGTACCCGGTAAAATAAGTAATAATATCCACTTATCTTTCTGAACGCGTATTTGTTTTAACTGTATTCGATTAATTATCTACCATGTCTTTTTTTGATCTATCTTGAGTTGTCCCATCCATTCGTGGAGAACTCCTTGGCTTAACAAACCAAGGATTCTCCAGGAATATCCACCATAGTGGAATGAGTTAGGACGTATTACTAATATGTTGACAACATATCACAGAACAAATAAGTAAAGTAGAATCATCAAATAGAACGAACGCCTTGTATCACCTAGTACTCGTCGCCTCAAACTACCTCATATTTTTAACTTCAACTTTTACATGTTTAAGTTTAAGTTCAAATTCATTTATTCGATTTTTTGAGTTTTTTCACATTCCCATACACAATACAATGTATGCGATTTCTAGTTTTTAATATACTGTGGTATCTTTAGTACCATGACATGTGTCGAATTACTTTATGCTTTAATTAAATCAAATTTTCAAAATATTTTTATTTCCTTATGATTGTTGAATAATTTATATTAATGCCGTTTAGTTAATCAAAGTTAATTAAGTCAATGTTAGTTATATTTGTTTGTAATGATTGTCAATGTTGTCATCAATTAATATCAAACTAAAAAACTATTTGTGTCAGTTCGTCTGAAAAAAGGCAGACATGCTAAAGGGCATCCACTAATATTCATGTGCAATTTTTATTATGTATTTATACTAATATTTAGACACCACCGTTTTGATGATACTTGACGTAATCAATTACTACATCGTTATTAACTCACATCGGTTGACGCCTAGTTCCTACCGCTGTAACTTCTGTACGCCAGAATGAACAGCGGCAACCTTGCAATGACACTGAGCTAAAAAAAAGCATAAAGCATGACATATGTCTGCAAGAAGTGATTGTGGAGCTGGCTCCTGATAGAGATGAATTGAAAATGAAAACGTGCTGCGCCGACCCCAAATAATGGAATAAAGACAGGAGGATAATGGTGATGTGTTATAAAAAAATTTAAACAAGTCGAGATTTAGATATACACTTAAAAATACCTAGTCCTATCAGACAGACTATACCAAAAGGGTCTTTCTTAACCATAACATAGACTTTGTCCTAACAATTAACAAACAGATATTCTCTAGTTTACGCAATAATGTGTTGTAATCTACTGCCTTTAAACTATATGTACATAATTCAAGACTCTTTTTATACACAAGTCGGTTTTGGTAAGTCTTAATTCCGCATTCGTCGAGTGGTCTCCAATGGTACCAATTTTCATCTTCCAATGTATACCTGTTTCGTCAGGCGTTAATCAGACATTTCCACATGCCTTAACCACCAGCATGCTCTCTATTTTTACACCGATACTTTCTTTCGGACCAACTCCTTCTCTTCTACATTATGAACGTACTCGGTCAATGTGACCCCAAATATTTTGAATAAAGCATCATCTTAAACGTGGTTATACTACTCTCAAGCATTCTCGAACATATCCAGCCATCGCTTCTGTACAATAAAAATAAAATAATATTAAAAGTCAATTCTTCGATCTCATATTTATGTATCAATCGGGTAATAAAAGCTGAAACTTGACGCAGAAATTAATTAATATATTTATTAAACACAATAGAAGTAATATTTAAATATATTTTATTACTGAGTTTAATAATTAGTTGTGTCTAACAGCGTTTGTTTGCTGAGAATAAAGAAAAACTGATTACCGGAGCGTTGAGTGCCCTGATGAGTAGCGCTCCTCCTGGTACAAATATGTCTCCGAGGGAGTTGGAGGCACAATTCCACGCTTTAAGAAGACTTTGTGCAAGCAAAGTTGGATTTGCTGCCTTCACTGCATTGTCAGGGTAAGTATAATTTGAATCTGTCCTAGACACGAGTTAGTTGTTTTCGCTTCACGCACAGCTAAAGACAACGTGGAGGCAAAACTGGCTGGTGGTTTCTAGGGACTACGCAAACGGAGGAAATACGTGATTTCACTTAAATTCATTGTTTTCTGGATACTATTATTTATTGCTCAACACAATTTCACTATTATCACTAAATCACTTTATGCACAAAAATTAAAATTTTATAGACATCACAAGTCCATTCTCATCGATTTCCCACAATTAGCCCATTATACCTCCTTCTCCTCGCGTCGATGCGGAGGTTAGGACCTCGACGAATAATCTTCTCGTGCACTAGGTAGCGTGCAATTAGCCGTCTTGGGATATAGATAGCATTACAGACTTGTTTAACGTAGAGTGGGTTTCAAAATGGATATGATTGTGGCTAAAGAATGCGAAACTTCTCCGCGAACAGATGGTAGTAAGCCTCATAGGTATTTTAAGTTCTGCCAGTATAGAAGCGTTAGTCCGATGTTCTCATATACTTATTAATTATTTCATTATACGTATTAATAATAAACCTAAGAGGTAAATAATGAGAGGTGTGTGTAGGCTACGCGAGTGGGTGGGCAGCTCAGTGGTACGCGCGTTGCGTGCGGGCAGCTCTGCGAGCGGCTCAGCCGGCGGGCTAGCGGGTGCGCATGCTGCACTTGAGGCCGTGTGTGCATTACTGCAGCCCATGCACGCCGAGCCAGATCTGCGCCAGGAGCAGCTCAACAAGGCCAGCATGCTCGCCTCGCAGCCCTTCCTTGAGGGCCTGCTCTCCATGTGGGCGGAACACGTCGTAAGTGTCGCAGCCCTGATAGACGTTTGGTATTGTGACTAAAACTAAAAAATATAATTAAAAAAAATAACAATTCATATTCAATAGTTGCCTCGTTGGTGTGTCGGTACCGGCGTTGGTCTAAGATGTACGAGGTCCTGAAGTCGAATCCCAGGTCGGGTGATAAAATGCTATAATGTGTTTTTTCAGATTTTCTAAAAAATTTGCTACCCGCGACTGGAATATGTGCCCTTTATGGCTAAGGGTTTGCCACCTTAATATCATCGTTTGGTTGTAGGTATACTAGTACACACTAGCCCCGCTGGTGTGTACATGTTTCACCTCCGTCTTCCCCATCAGGGATAATGCACGTGATGATATTTAATATTAATCATCATCGCCTCTTGGTACCGGTGTCGATAGTCATCCGTATTGTAAGCCGGTAAAATCACGTGCAAAGGTAGGTTTGCAGGTTCTGTATCTATATGCACTTATTCCTAGAATACTATTTTTAGAATAGCCATTTACATATCGTTAACTGTTTTATGACTTTGTTTTAGTTTGAGCGTAATTAAAGCATGTTGTTTATTTCAGAATGGTGGTACAGGGGCGTTAGTTGTGGCAGCCATGTTGGATTTCTTGACGTTCGCACTTTGCGTGCCGTATAGTGAAACGACAGACGGCAAACAATTCGACCAACTTTTGGAAATGGTGGCTAATAGGGGTCGCATCATTTTTAAACTGTTTGAGGTAATTTTTAATTACTTACTGTAATATATATGTCTTCACTACTTTTGGTTACTATGAGATAAATTTTTATTAAAAAAAAAGTGTGTGTATCGGAGTACATAGGTATGAAGTTAAACTTCTTTATGATATCATTTTTTTACTATTTATAACTTTACAGCTATTGGGTAGATAAGGTTTAAAAAAAACAAAAATAACAGGGCGTAACCGCAGAAAGTGACGATTTTTTATGTTGGTATAATTTTTTGTTCTCATAAGTCTATTAAGACATTTCACTTTAAAAACAACATGGCGCATAACCGGAATTTGTGATGATTTGCTATAAAGTAAGTTTCACTTCAAACAAAAGTTTTATTTTCAAAATTTTCAAAGTATACATTTTTTGATTAATCAAAAGTATATAAAATATTTCAGTGTTCGTGTTGATTTCGTAATATACATATTTTTTAATGCGTTTCCATAATAATTGAATTTCTTTATCATTGTGTTAATCGGTTAAGTTAATTGTGTAAAGCGGACGAAGACGGTCATAGATGTATGTTATTAATTGGCAGTTTTTAATTTGATACTTACTCGGAAAAGCAATTGTAGTAATGTTTAATTTCTTGTGTCTGACGCCGTATGACGTTTAACAATGTCAAAGTGACAGATGACTTCTTTTGAAGTATTGGTCACTTACTTGGACTTTATACCAAGGTGGAGTCGTGAGTTACCGAAACCGAGGAGAGAGTATGAACAATGAGTGACGCTTGTGAAACAATTCAGATAGATGTATGCGAATTGTGATGTTTGGCGTTTCGTACCGGTTTGCACGAGCGATTACTATATCATCTCATAATCATTCGAGTAGAAAGTACCGATCGTTAAATATCACGATTCAAATATACCCGTTTCTTATTAACATTCGTAATTCTTTTTATGCAAGTCGATTTCGGCGACTCTCGACTTCGTTTAATGCGACCAATTTGGATAATGAGTCGTGCCCTCCCCAGCACCCGTCTGGCGCGGTGGTGAAGGGCGCGGGTCTGGTGGCGCGCGCGCTGGTGGAGGAGGGCGGCGGGGGCGTGGGCGCGCGCGTGCAGGCGCTGGGGCTGGCGGAGGCGGCGCTGCCCCGGCACCTGTGCGCCGCGCTGTTCGCCCCGCGCCCCCCGCGCCGGCACCTCGCGCGGCACCTGCTGGCGCTGTGGCTCGCCGACCACCCGCCCGCGCAGGACCTGCTGCGCCGGCTCATGGTGAGGCCGCACGCCCCGTACACCGGTCCTCTCTATCGTCCGATCGGCGTGACGCGACAGGCGTGACCAAATTGCAGTTCGTCTATATATACCACACGTGCAGCAGTTACGCCAGTTATATTTACAATCCGTGTCACCTTCACCGTCGCACCATCACCGTCACGGTCTAATCTTATCTTATTATCTAGTGTCAAGTAAAAGGCAACAAAATTTTTCCCTTGCTGCTCTATACTTCGTACCAAACAGCTAACAAAGGGAAATTATGTACTCACTATTATCGTGACTACTAGAACAATTCAGTGATGGCTCGACAGGATTTATTTAACTTTCACTACCTCACTTATTCTTGCCGCAATAACGTCGGGACTTGTTAATTCCGTGTTTAATTTTGAGAGTAAAATAGAAAAATATTTATGTAAAAACGCAGTAATTAAACTCCATCCTTTGCACCGAAAGTCGAAATTATCATGCGCCGAAATAACAGTCTTTATATCGACATATAATAGTAAAAATTGTAATTTATGACTGAAAACATTCTTACTCTAAATGATTTTCGTATAACTTATCAATTGACCACCTCTAAGTCCTACGTAGGCGAATCAAAAAGGACGCGATTCGATGCGATAACACGCGAATTTAGGCGATGCGATGAGACGGTTTTGTCGTACGTGCACGCAAATCGCTTTGCCGCAGAACTACTACCGCCGCCTATAGCCGCTGCCCACCGTCGCGTCACATCGCATTCGCGTGAAAATATCAAACCAACTAATCGCGTTTGCTTCGCGTCGCAACGCGTGGGGCTTATATTGGTCATGTGTACTTCAAAGGATGTGACGCCTTTTTTTTTGCGTCGCGTCGCATCGCTTCGCACTCCAAAGAAAATCGCTCACCTTGGACACTGTATAAAATAACTATTAAATAGTATAAATTATACCTGAATGAACAATATATAAAATATAAAGACACCGGTTTTAATATGAAACAGCAAGAATAGAACGTGTCCTGTTTTGTATTAATATGTAAAAAAAAAAAAAAAATTACACTCGCAGCCATCAGGCCTGCTCGCGTTTCTGGAATCGGCTGAATCACCTCCGGCGACAGTTTTGGAAGAAGACCGTGTGGAAGAAAGGGACAATTTACAACTTGCACAAGCGGCGATCAAACCGAGGGCGCCGCATTGGGAAGCTATCGAACGTCAAGTCAAATATGTTGAGAAGCATCTTGAGGTATTATAAATTTGTCGCCTCGTTGGCTTAACGATGTCGGTGTTGGTGTAAGATGCAAGAGGGTTCAAAGCCTAGGTTGGGCTAACAATGAGATTTAATGAATTTTCAGTCGTGAAATACTTTATTCCCCGGGATTGAATATGTATCCGGTATCGCTGTAAGTTAGCCACCTACACATGGGACTTAAATATTATCGGGTAATCGGAGTTGTACTAGTGGCATGCGAACTAGTTCATAGTTTCACTTCTGTCTACCTCTTGGGGATAATGACCGTGATGATATTTATTTATTTTATGTAGAGGTATGTTTTGTCAATTAATACAGACTATTTTTTGGAGTAGGTCACGACACTCAGCA
>DVZW01000203.1:0-11917 GCA_018237805.1 Mesosemia grandis
AAATTAGAATGTTCTACACATTCAAATTTATTTCATTTTAACATTTTTTTACCTTACAAGTGACAAAATAAAGTTATTTATATATAAACCTAAGTATTGTTTGTATATTGTAACATTGTTTGCGTAACTTAAGTTGCCTGTGTGTCAGTGAGTCAACGCGATAACTTGTACAAGTGTTCATTAGTGTTAGCTCCTTGTATGTAGCTGACAATTATATACCGGTGTTTATATTTTAGCAGTATGGCCTACAAAGTAGAGGTACGGGTTCGATTCCCAGGTCGGAGACTTCAGTTATAATATAAGTCAATGTAACGACGCTATAATTCCCCGACAAGCTCCCTAAGGTATTTTAGAGTTAAAAAAGTTTTATTTGTGGACAAATAAATATTTCCTATTTATTTTTTATTTCATATAACCTATCATTTGGGGAATCACGTATTCTTATATGAAAATTTTTAAAAATTCTGTCAAGCCATTCTTAAATTGAAACGGGAGAGACAAACTGATGTCACGGAATCACAAAACGAATATTTATCCTGAAATTTGCTAACACAGATGAATGAACAGACTAACACCAAAGATAGGAATCTTTTATATAGTATAGATATATGTCATATATGTCATGTTATAAGATAAAATGTCCCGTGATCAAATAAACGAATAATTATTTATATCACCTAAACCAAAATCGATTTCCACTTAAGAAGATTAACAATATAGACAAATACGTAATATTATTAGAGTAATACGTAATATTATTAGAGTTAACCCAAAAAGTATTCGTCACATCACGCTCAAATTTAAATGGGATCACGTGACAAGTGCCCGCTATCGAATATTAATAAATCTTATAACCTGTATACCCGATAGAAAAATGTGACGTAACAAACAAAAAACATATACAGACGAATCGCGAAGTGGTTGAAAATGTGAAAGTCATGTGTAGCTTGATTTCAGGAACACACAGTATGTGTATCGTCATATTTGAGACCTAAGGGGGATGTGCAGAACTATATTAAAATTTACCGCATCCACATCTTCGTAACTGGGCCACGTCGTTGGTGGGGTGGTGTACACGCTTAATGAGTAAAGTCGCTGTTCGAAAAGGTTCCGGTTTGAATCCCGACGGGAGCAAGCTTTTGTGCGAGGAACACACTCTGTATTTCTGGGTACGTGTGTTTATTAAATTTATTTTCTATTTATATATATTTCTTTATTGACCAGCACCTAATCAACAAGCAAATAATTTGCTTAGTTTGAGGTTAGATCTATTCGTGTAATATTCCTTTATAATTATTTATTATTTAAAATAACGTAACTCCACGTTATTACTCCCCATTATTAAGATAGGAGAAAAACTGTCGCCAAATCGGATACAAAGTAATGCTTCACAAATCAAACAAGTTTCTTGAAAAGTCGAAGAACTGAGATTTCGAACCCGGGATTATTGTTTTGAATCAAAGAAAGCTAACCACTAACCTACAGAAGGTATAAGAAAAAACATTCTTAATGGAGTCTTCTAATAATAAAACACCAGTCTCTGTTGCCGATTTTGAGGCCTTGTTTTTCTAGCGACTTATTAGTATAATCTATAAAAGGCAAATCTGACTAACATTTATCAACGTACAGCTGAAACTACTGTACCTAGAAACTTGAAATTTGGTACAGGAGTTTCTTTCATGATGTAAGTGAGCACTGAGAAGGTGCAAAAAAAGGTTATTAGAAATTTAATTCTCAAAAGGGTGACATAGGGGGGTGAAGTTTAAATAAAATTTTCTTATTAAAAACAAAGTATACGCGGGGGAAGTCGCGGGCGTCAATTAGTATTCTATTAAGACGCATTAAATATGACGTAATATCATAAGACATTATCCCAGTGAAAGGTTATTAACACTAACACCATTGACACCTTTGGTGTATATAGATTATAGGCGACGGTAACCTGTGACCGTCAGGAGATCCGCCCGAGTCGTCGTTGCCGTTTTATACTATAAAAAAAACTATTTTATCCAAAATTGATCTAAATTCGAACGTATGTTACAGCTTTTTCTAATTCGGTCTTTCCATTTTGTTAATACGTTCTCAGT
The DNA here is from genome assembly GCA_018237805.1 of Mesosemia grandis. Lineage (NCBI taxonomy): Eukaryota > Metazoa > Arthropoda > Insecta > Lepidoptera > Riodinidae > Mesosemia > Mesosemia grandis. Next base: position 2,088 of record DVZW01000203.1, read on the forward strand.
TTGATGTAAGGCTCTCCACATGTATAGTGTATACCTGAAATGATTCTACTTAGTAATCAACTTCAATCCAAAGATGCTCCTCTGCTTATCCCTTTGCAAATAATAAGCGTGTCCGTATTTATAGTAGAAGTGTGTATCTAAAAATTTCGGTTTCCTGTTCTTATGGCTTGAACATATTTGACGAGGCTACCTCTATCCAATATATTATAATTATAAATCTAGTTGAGATGCCTACTTAGAGCAGATCTGATAAATACACATTTGCCTAAAGAGGAGGAGAATAAAAAGAGCAGTTTAAATCTAACCAAACCCCCCCTATACCAGTGAACGGGGTTAGAATTTCAAAACTTCATCAATGTACAAACATTTGTCTCAATGATTATCGCTTACATCCTGTTGTATGTCAACGCTAACATACTTGGGGTCTAATTACGACTAAATATATAATCACATATTTTCAATCAATAAAAAGTTAAATTAATTAAAATCGTGATACACAAGAAATGCGGTATGGAATACTAATCAATTCAACGGCCTCGACGGCCCGTAAGAACTTCGCCGCTGGATTCCAACAAAAAACCTGTAAATGTACTAAAATAATAATGATATTACCTAGCCATCCATTCCACAGAAAAGCAACACTTAACACTGCACTAGAACTTTTACTCTCGTCCTGTGGCGGGAGGACGCGACGGACCCGCGTACACTGCCCATACACACTGCCTATGCCGCCGCCCGACTCTCCTATAAATTCTGAGCAAGACTCGTGCCAGGGACTTGCCCTGTACAGTCGCGCACGGAGAATTGAAAGCCCTTTGAACTTAATGTTTGGCCTTCGCGCTATGTCTTGTAAGCTACATTTATGCGGTGAAAAATGGTTGAGTTGATTATATGTAGATATTTCTTGGATATAAATATTTTTGAAAGTACTGTCAAGTGGAAAACTAAAATACAATTTACGTGATTAATTAGAATACATACATATTCGATTATGAATTATGACCTTATTCGGTAATTATGACCCGGCGACCCTACCACCCTTCGACGTTTCGATGGGGTGAGTTTCTATTTTTATTGGACTACGGAATCGTGGCCTCTGCTGACTTTATAAGACAATGGGCATGATAGCATACATGATCAATAATTTCGTTACAAGCAACCTTCAGATAGATATGGCTAATATGAGTCTTAGTTGGCAGACGACTTGATTCGTTCCATGTTAACATTTGCGCGATTCGATTTAGTCCTACCGCACTTGCGCACAAAAAACTGTAGTTTTTGGCATGAGTCATATCTTTACATATAAACGTCATTGTTATACATTGTTGCCTTTTAAAAACGCATTAAATTCACTTTCAACTCAACAAAAGCCTTTAGAAAATTTTCTTCATTTTAGAATATTAAAAACATGAATACGACAAATATATGAATATCAGAAAAAAACATTCTATTATTATTGGTTACGCATAACATGTTAAATAGAGAGATATCGATGTAGAGTAAATCTACGATTTGATTTGAAATCGATTATTTCAACCGATTCGACATGAATGTGGAAGAAAAATAAATAAATATAATTCAGTAGCCGCATCTAAATAGCCACGTGGGGCTATAAAACGAAGCACGCGAATGTACTCATGGCGGCGCGCGCGCAGCCTCCGGTCGTCGCTCGCAACCAGTCGGACGGCATGCGTCTCTCCCGCCCCCCGTAAGCCCAAACTTCAGCCTTGCCCATCGAATAGTGAGCGCTATAACATTCCAACAAAGTCCATAATGCCAAAACGCAGCCAAACATTTAAATCTTTTCCAAAATAAATGCCCTACGACATGCCATCCGGGGTTCTCTACATATTTGACCAAACTGGGCGTATTATGGACCGTATTTGTTAGAGTTACGGCCGACTTTGGTTAATAAAGGCTTCGTGGAATGCACCTGAGCTACCGGACTCAGGGGCCACTACCACAATAATATTGACTGAGAATCATTATATCACCGACCCACGTGGGCTTAGTGGGAATAGAACAATGAATAAATAAACTTTGCAAATACATGCAAATACGACTTCGGCCCTTTTGGGCGGTGTCCAGGAAACTTGACAACTCAACTACACGTTTCGTTCTTATTTGAAACGACTAAAACTCTGTACGTAAAGTATTGTTAGTGCGTATTGCTATATATAGTCTTTATATCTGTAACAGCAACGTCCGTATGTGCTTTGATTTTAATCACAAAATTGCATTTATATTTCACACTCTTATTTCACTCCCTTGGTTGTTGAATTTCTAAAAATCCTTACTTAGTGCTTAAAGAAATCCTACTAGATGCTAGGTTTGCAATAAATTACACTTATAAACCTTCCTCTTCAATCACTATTTCTATTAAAAACCCGCATCAAATTCCGTTGCGTAGTTTTAAAGATTTAAGCTTACATAGGGACATAGGGACAGACAAAGAAATCTACTTTGTTTTATACTATGTAGTTTGTTTTATACTATCTATTTGAATAATAAATGAATATCATGACACTTACCACTAATGCGGCCTGCATTGGAAACATACATACAATGCAAACAAAGTGCAAAAAATGCAACTCTAAGTCCCTTAATGTGGCAGACGGCAAGCCTATCGCCATATCTTGCGCATATCTGCACATATGAGGTAACATAAAACATTACTTGGATGATTATGACACGTGGAAATAACGCAAGTGTTTCACATAAAAGTAAAAAAAACTTTTTAATTGTGGAATAATTCATTTTATTTTTGTTTTCACTTCATAGTATTATATTTTTTAAAAACATTCTTAGTTTTTCTACTTTGACGATTACTAATTAATTAATTATAGATTATAATAGTTATAATTGTACGTTTTGGATAAAAAAAGAGCAAATGTGTTGTTTCTTGCCGGTTCCTCCTCAAAGAACAAGCCTTCCGAATCGATAGAGTGAATTTTGACGATCTATACATACTTCTAAAAGGTTATAGCTATGTGTGTCATATCTACGTATTACTAAAGAATAAAATACTGTTTCTTGTACAAAAAGCAGTTAACCGGGCATTAGACCAGTTAATATTAGCATACGTTACTCCTTGTCAGCTATTAATACATTTGTACATCAAATGCCGTTACGGGATCCTTAACTAACCGCTCTGGTAACAAGAAAACAAATATCTTCATGTTTCTTAACGGATGGCGTAAACAGAGATATCAAGTTTTAAATATGTATTTTTTTTAACTCTAGTATACAAATTGGCGCTGCCTCTGTGGTCTAGGGGTTAGGTTCATGGATTACAACAAAGGAATGCCTGGTTCGATTAAAATCAAAATCGAAATTTCAAAAAATCTTTATTTTAAATATACAATATTTTATGTTACTCGTATTACTCGAATACTGGTGGAGAGTTATGTATTGCAAGCGTATGTATGTTTGTCCATTTCTTTGATCTCCATTTATTTTTTATGCCCACTAACCCCAACTTGTCGGCCCGTAGCCCAGGCCGCTGGATAAACGAGGTGTCAATGAACCATTGAGTATAGAGCACTGCAGTGCTCTTGCAATGAACTGGGATGATTACGTTTGCTCCTTGCTCCTGTTGACATACCAAGTAGAGTGTGAAAGAGGGTTCGGAGGGTTATGTTTGTGGTAGTGATTAAACTATGATATTATTTACAAAGTGGCGCCTGAAAATGGAAAAAAGGGGAGTTTTGCAGTCGGATTTTTTGTTTTCGTAATAATTACTCATATGTATTATTTTGTATTATTGTAGAGCGTAGACTTAGAATTACATTTAAGTATTATAACGAATGTACATTTGGGGTGTCTTTTCTGATTGAGGACTAAATACTGGCGTCCACTGCTACACCTTTTCCCTCAAAATAGTCCACTAAATTTCAGCTTTGTATTGGTGAATGATCGCATTGTGATTATTTAGGTTTATATGATTCCGAATTCCTGTTGAAACATAGCTGACTACTAAACTGCGGCATTTCTACTTTGATACCCGATCATTTTATAATGAACGGACATGTATGTTAAGTATGTATGTTTATAAACATACTTTTTCATCTGTGTATTAAAAAAAATTCAGTGGTAATTTTACATACGTGTTCGATTTGACGATAGAGTTAAGTAAAATAATTAATTACCCAAACCAGAAATTAGATAAAGATAAACACTGAAAATATTGCGGAAGGAATAAGAAGTGATAACAATTCAGGCGAGTTATTTTTTATCACAGAAGTCCATCAGATATTAGTCACGATGGTGCTAATTGTTTTTTGTTTGCCTCTTACAAGCTGCAGGGTGGTGAGGCAGTTGGGTACGAACCCTAAACCAACACGAGAAAAAATGATAGCGGGGATATGTATACATGTTATAATATTTCCAATTATAATTGTTAGATTACCTAATGACATATCTACCTATTTTTAATTCACTATATTTGCATGCTGTAAATAAGTGCGTAATCTTATACAAAAACAAATAAAGCAAAGAAAAATTGTCAACTTGTACAATGCGAGAATATTTTAAACGATATAATCTCAACAGAATGCATATTCGATTACTAATTTGTGAAATGCAGAATGTACGGTCGGCAACTGTAATTAAATCTTAAGGTCAGGAATGACACATTGCATTAACATGTAAATATACAGTTGTGCGACCCCGAACCCCCCAGGGGACTACGACGATAGCCGAAAATTCTTATTAAAAAAGGGTTATGATTTCAGCTTATGTGTATATGTACGTTCTTCTGTTCTATTATCTCTTCTAAATTGCATATCATAATTCATTGTGAAGTAGGCACTTACATGTAGTTAGAATAGTCTGCTACAAATAGTTATAGGTTACGGAACGTTAAACCAGTATAGCGGCCTCTAGAGGGCATAGCCATTATTTAAAAAACCAAGCCGTATTGTGCACCAAATTGTAATTATACACCAAAATAAAATGTCATAATCAGATCATATCAAAATATATACATATGAATGAATAAATTTGGGTCGATAGCTTAATAAATTTTATATTCATATATGTAGGTACCCTACATATATAACTTTTAAGTCTAAGTCTAAGTTACACTAAGTACAGCCACATGTAACCAATGATATCTATGCCATCCTTTTTTTGTAATAGGTAAGTAATCTATCATCAAATCGGGCAAGAATCGGTAAGATTTGATTGATTTCGGTTGATTGATATCAAGATGTTTAGAAACTGGAAGAACTAAAATTAAAAGAATTGTACCTACCATAAGCTAAAAACTAGACCACAGAGCGAATCTATTTTACTTTATTCGCTTTCCTTTCTTGAAGTACAAGATAAATATAAAATACTATATTTTAGGTTAACTTGTGGCTAATATTAGCCACGGATGTGATCTTCAGATCGTTAGATATGACACCGACACATTTGTCGATGCGTTTAAAAGACACTCATTCATCATCAGTCAATGTTTTCTGACGAAGTGGTATTAATTCGAATTCAAATAGTTCAAGCAAAAGAATAAAGAGGAGAAAAGACAGGCTTGTCTGTTCATAACTTTTCCTACCCACAAATGATAGAATGAAAAGCTATGCTGACTTCGTTTATGGTAGGATTCCAACCCAGGGAGACATTTGGAATTTTGTTTAGATCAAAGAAACTTAGTTTATTTGTCACCAAATAAGGGAAGATAAGAGGAGATACTAGCCTTGGCTAAAATAGATGGATATTTGGATATTTTAGCAAAAATGACCCACTTCTCTTTGCAGTCCGCTCTCTAGATGAAATAATTACATGTATTTTTATGACGGAAGATATTTTTCCTATATGTATTTTTGTACTATTTTTGCTAACTGTACAATGAACAAAGGGCGCTTGTTCGGTTTCCGTTAAGAGTATATTCACAAACATAACACAAACATTACCGCTATTGGAACTTTTGTTAGACCTCTGACTTGGGGCCATAATCTATCGGAAAGCATTCGTCTTGTTGTCACCATAAAATAGCACTCGGCTCGTACGTGGTAACGCGTAAAAGTATTGGATAGACTTTGTAACTGTTTTTGTTGCGAATGCACTTGGGTGTGCATATTTTATAGTTTTGTTTTTGACTGTACTCCACGCCTGGGTATAGCTGTAGTGTGTTTTTGACTGTACTCCACGCCTGGGTATAGCTGTAGTGTGTTTTTATTTTTGGAATAAAAAAGTTAAGATGTTTTTTAGTTTTTTTAAAATTTTACATAGGATATTTAGTAATTTTAGCTTACATGAAAGTTCTTATTTTTAATGTTGTAATATTCTAGTGTGTACCTTCACGCCCATTGTCCCAAAAATCGGTGACCATTTAGTGATCGGAGAATACATCGATTATTTTTTTACCCTAATTTCTCTCACTCTAAATTTAAACTTTATATTCGTTTCAGTTGGTTTTAATAGCAACTAAATAAATATCTATCTAATAATAAAACATATAGAAATTGATCAAATTGGATTCGCTTTGATGTCACTTTCTACGCAAAAATAGGTAATGAGTTATCTACTTTATACGAGCGTCAGGAACCTAACCAAGAATTCAACTTAGCTAAGACCAATTACACTCTCCGACCGCGTTCCCAATAGAGAAGTGAGAGAAAGAGTTGGTATGAGAGAAAGTGTCGGTGTAAAAATGAGAAAAGGCGTGCCTCGCTGGCTGAACAAAGAATAGAACGACTCACAAAGCAGATTTACCTACCTTGCGAAAGTTGAATGGAATCAGTACCACAACTGACCTACCTAAAGTCCGAAGACAGCTTAGCTTTTTTCCTGCACATCTTGATCATAGCTTAGTGTCATCACGAGGACTACGTGTGATTCTGACATACAGAAGTTACAGCGGTGGGTACGAAGGACAGGTCAATTGTCCAAAGCAAGTGTTTGTTGTGCACGATCGATACGTCTATTATATACAATGAAAACAAGCAACTATTAAGCACGAGGACAAAAAACACGACTAAAAAACCACCCTTTTTCCATTTGTGGGCGCCATTTTGATAATTTATATAACCTATGTCAACGCTGACGAATCCAACGACACCTCATATGTCAAAAACCGTCCAACCTTTCGATCTGTAGCGCGTGCCAAAGAATATAAACGCTCGAAAAACATAACAAAGGATATGTTTTCAGGCGGATAATAAAACTGTAAGTATCCGAATTTCTTTAGTCGACTCTATCTTTAATTGAAGTTGTAGTCCCCGACATGACTCAGACGATTATACGGAAACATCGAGATTCTTGTACAAATTAAAACAATAACAATTAATTTTATACCCGCCACGGAGACTTTTTTATAAAATAAAAGTATATTTTTAAATTAACGATCGAGACATGTAATTGTTTTGTTTAAAGAGGCATCCATGACGTTTCTCATGATTATGACAAGAGGGAATTGTTTGGCGGTAGATTAATTGAATATGAAGCTTTAGATTACAGTTATCTCTAGGCAGTTGCAACTTTTTTATTTCGAGAAAAGTATGCCGAGACAAATGACGTGACACTTAGGCTGGTTAAATTTAATATAAGACCTCTGTGGTCAGAGAAAGAGAGAAGTTTCTTTGGTAACGGCGGTGTTTGGGCGTCCTGCAATCATTTGTGAATAACTCCATGTCGTGTTTGAACTCTCGGCTCCAACGTTTGACGGCCGCAAATGAAGTTGCAGACTGTCCTTCAACTGATATCTCTTCAAATATTTCCGTCGTCATTTTAATCTTTTTTTGTTTGTTTGTTTCTACTCCAATTTTGTGCAAAAAGCGGATGACTCAGACATAAATGCTGGTTTGGTTTGGTCAATGTTTACAGTCAGACTATGTGCTCGTCTAAGAAGCGTTTTAGACTAACGCGTAGCTATCAGCGCTGACGGTGGTGAGCGTTGACCGCTCAGTGGCCGTACGCATCGTGCGTTGGCGCCGCGTAGCAGTCAGCGATGGCCAACATCGCACGCGTCCTTCTGGCTTGAGGCTTCAATGAGCGTTTTAATGTTAAGCTGAGCGAACGCTATCAGCGTGTTTTATAGGCAGTACACAACAAAAATAATTAATATTCTTCGTGTTCTCGTGCGTCTAAGTTTTCCCCGCGTTGGTCCGGGCTTCGTGTGTAGAATAGGCCAACTGCCCTCCCACCAGGCAGCTCGTAAAAAGCGAGCGAAGGTTTTTCATGTCACTGACATCGTGACTACTAGGTGGTAGTTCTGCGATGACTCGCCCGGAGTGGTAATACCGCCTTACTTATTCCTGCCGCAACAATGCCAATGCTTGTCATTGTCGTGTTCCGGTGTGGAGAGTAAGGTAGGGTACACTTATGCAAGAGTTATCATCCGAGACTCAAGGTTGGCAACGCACCATTAACACCTGTGGTGTATATCGGCGACGGTGATCTCTTACACTCAGGAGGTCCGACTGCTTGTTTGCTTTCGTAGTTGTATAAAAAAAATATATAATTATAATAATTCCGCATAAAATGTGCGACGCAGTATGACTGGTGCAAAGTGTTTTCCGCTTTCGTGAGGTACAGTCAACTCCAGAAGATGCCTGTCGAGGAGAAACGTGCCTAGAGTATGTTTTTGTGTGGTTGTGCGCATATCTAATGCAAAATTGACGCAAAATAATCCAATTAACTTTATTTTTCCTGTAGTCATAAGTTCAGTGCGTCATTATAGTGTTCCGGTTTGGAAAGTAAGGTAGCCGGTGAACTTACGCAATAGACTTAACATTCTAGACACAAGATCGGCAGAATACGATTAACATAATTTACACTTTCTATGAGGCTGATGGTGCCATAATCAGGTGAAACAGGTTGGCACAAAATATACGATTATCATCTTTGTTGACTATTGGCGACGATTATCTGGTATTATATCATACCATATCTTATGAGATCCACCTGCGTTGTACCCGACAGTGTCAGAAGGACCAGCCTCCGGAAAATGTTTTTCAAGTGTGTTTTTGTGTACTCGTATGTATGTCCATATCTTTGGCAAGCCCTACATCTTAAACGGCTAAATGGTTTTGACATAATAATCGTTGGATTTGTCGGAATTGTGATAATGACAGGAAAAAACTGGTGGCAGAATCGATTTATTTTTTACAGACGGGTTTTTGTTCTTGTATTTAATATTTGCTTGTTTATCTTTCTTTATTATAAAATTTGTAATAATATTAGGCAAGTGTACTTTATAAATGTTCACAATGGATGGTGTACGGCTACGTTTACATGAACGTAATACACATATATGTACAAATAATAGCATATTTACCTCTTTTAATAAGTTGCTAAACAGAGTTCTAGATCTCTGAAGTAATAGTTCATGTCTGTCACGTTTTCGCAAAAACAGTTTGAAATCATACTGTCAAAAGAAATCGTTATTTAATTTAACAATAACAAAGATCGTGACTAAAAACCTAAACAAGTTTCCTGGAAATAAATACTATTTTATCTTTATATATGTAATAATTCTGTACGTGTATGTGTATTCACGAAAGTGTTGACAGACATGAAACTAGTACATGCCAGTGGCACTAGTGTGTACTAGTATACATTTTTTATTTAAAGATCACCTGCAATTCAAAAGGTTTTGTATGTTTCTTCATTAACAAGGGTTAAAAATGTAACTATGGTAAGAAAATGGGACATAATTAATAAAGATCTACGCCTTACTTAGATTCTCTCCATGAAACTCTTTGCGAGGACCACCATAGCACATTGGTTATTATTATTATCTAATTAGACGGATCTCCTGATGGTAAGAGATAACTGTCACCAATATATACTAAAAGTGTTAATATAATCTTACCAACCTAAGTCTGGGA
>DVZW01000204.1:0-11909 GCA_018237805.1 Mesosemia grandis
CGGTCTTATGTTTCACGTATCTGAAACTTCAACTTGCCGAAGAATAAGTTTTTTAAACACGCGGCCTTCTGTTTCGCTATAAATATTGGATAACTTTAATCCACTAAGCTTTATACTTTTTCAGGAGACCTTAAATAACTTCGAGCGTGTAGATAATGATTCCAAACAATAAACCTACCTTTAACTAAGTCTAGAGGAGAAAGCATATTTGGTTCAGATTTACTTTTCAATCTTATATTAGTATTAAGAACAAAGAGTACAATTAAGATTATTAAGACTTATTTCAATTATAGTTTCTTTATTACTATCACTATTATTATTAATGTGAAAGTTATCTTGTTAGTTCGGGTTTTTATCACATAGCAACGGAAATATAAATACATGTATACTTTTTGATATTATATTTATATAAACTATCTTGCTAAAATAAAGATTTTGTACACAGAAACATTGATAAAAATTTCGAGGAATTTGTGAAAAAAATACACGGTGTATTATGTATATTTATGTGTATTGTAAACTATTTAATTGATGTGAAGAATAAATATGAAAAATGAATAAATAGTAAATGAATACGTGCAACTATTACACTCACGAGCCAATAGTGCACCCACAGTTACCAGATGATATTAAAATCGCATGATGTGACTGATATTACTATATCGGGCAAATATCCGAGCAGTTTAGTTTTTCATAAATACTGAAAATCTCATTAAACCTAAATACCGACCTGACTGAATCTATGATCTCGTTCACCTTATAGACGCCGGTATTCGGTATCCAAAAATTAGTATTTATCTAATAGTTCTGACCAACTAAACGGTTTACATCCTCAATCTATTAAGCAAAAAAACATTGAAATGATATAATCAACAAAGGATGACGATGTAATAATTGAATGAAATTATCGGATGATGAAGAACTTCAAGCATTTCTTTAGTACCTAAATATTAGGAGAGGACATAGAACAGAAGTACATGGTTTCAAAATTATCATGGCCTAAACCTCAAAATGAATCAAAATACCCCTTCTTTTTAATGTCAAGGCACGCATTATTGTGGATTGTGTCATTCATTCTAAAGGTACGTTACGAAATTCTTAAGTCTATACGCATATACATAGTTGTAACGGTTGGAATACTATGCCCTACATCCACCTTTGACACCCACACGAGCTCACATTTCTTAATCATGACGTGTAAAGGAAAAGTAAAGATTCTAATCTCCAATCACAACGGTTTCATCTTACAACAAAAAAGGATATACAAGGGCGACGGTGGAATTTTTCATTTGCTTTTGTTTCTAAACGTGTACTTGTACTCCATTTGTACTTTGTAAATGTTTCTTACATAGACGTTCTAAAAAATCAACTAGTAAATACTGAATCCTGACATTATTACTTATACGAATGAGATACTCACAATCACTTTTATTAACTCGGTTACATAGATCGTCGTCACAGTGAGAGAATCTTGACTGTCTTACTCATATTTTAAATATGTAAAATCAAATAATGTTTATTTTTTTTTGCTCGTGACCACCACCATTGTAACTTGATCGAAACGTCAAGCTTTTTACAAGTAAGAGCAGTGATCACGCCTTTCTGTCCCGTCAACATCTTTAAAATATTCATCAAGATCAAACGTCTCTAAGGTTGAATATTTTACATCTCGTACAATTTTTGAAACGGTAATGTAATAAAATAAAATTGCACATAAATGGAGCTCAAATATCTGAAAAATTATACAGCTACTGTAACACACCAAACTAGCAAAGTAATGTGAATGTTACATCATAAATCAATTACTCTCATACCTTGTGTCTGTACTATATTGTTGTCTGTAATAAAAATTTATCGGTGGCTGACGTTACTTGATAAGATCATGCATAAATATACGTTTTTATGTCCGTTCCCTTATAGGGTGAAAAGAGAGAAACCAGAGTAAACAAAGCGAGCACACCACGCTTCCACATATTTTTAAAAATTAGAAAGAAATTATAAACAATTATAGGCTAGCTTAATATTACTATGTTGCATAAAACTATTAAATTTTGAAAGTAAATATCATAGAGGCACGCACTTTCTGACCGAGAAATACATTGAAACCGTACCAATCTTAGTATTGTATTACCACGTTCTAAACCGTTGTATAAAAAAGGTATATTAAACTTGTTGCTTGATTTTATTAAATACTATCTCCACCCCGCAGCCAACTGCCTAATTAATTGTTTTCTAAATTCCACTGAATGCCGCTTTATAGTGATGATTAAGATTTTTTTGCCAAGGAAGATTATCCCACAGGAACATTATTTTCAGTGATAAAAAGTAGCTATTTTATATTATGTAGTCTATAATCTGAGCCAAATTAGATTCCGATAAATTTAGTCGTTTTGGAGTGATTAAGTATGTTACTTACTCTGAGTAACTAACATAATATGTTACTTACTCAATCACTAATGGATGTCCATCCGGCAAACTTTGGCATTCATAATATTATTATTTATAAGACATAAGAATAATATATTACGTACAAGCCACATCATACTGGGATGTCGGCAACTTAGTCTTTGCCTTTGTGGGGAAATCATTTCAAAAAATATTACAGGCCTACTCATTACGTTCCGAAATATAAACATTTGTGAATGATCTCGCCGATTAATTAGCTACCTTCGAAAAAAGTCGTGTTCTAAATTTGTAGTGTATATCTGTGTATCAGTGGTATCATCGCACGTGAATAGATGATTTGAGTATGTTTTTTTAAACGAACGATTCACCTGTCAAGATGCTTCTTAGGTTTTTATGTAAAAATAAGTAAAAGTGGTATTGCCCAATATTCAGTTCTTATTGGAACCAGTTCCAGAATCAGTGTCAATAATAATGTTCAGAAATATACATTAATAATAATAATGTTAGTTATAAAAAGATACGTTATTTCTAGAACGATTTCCGTTTTCTTTTAAATTATTCCTATGAGTTCAAGGGATAAACGAGTTATAAGCGAATAAATAAGTAATTATATACTTAAGTAAATAAATTACTATTATTATCATAAGCAGCCAAGCAATGGTGCACTCAAATTAGTCTGGCACATGGTACACTCAATCAAATCAATCAGCATATAACGTAATTACGTCAACTCTTGTCATTGTCGTGTTTTGGTTTGAAGAGCGGATAAACTTACATATTAACATCGCAGGCTCAAGTTTGGGCAACGTACCATTAACATTTTAGCCGCAATAATTCCAGTGCTTGCCATTGTGGTGTTCCAGTTTGGACAGTCAAGTAGCCGGTACACTTATGCCAGTCTTATCATCCCAGACTCAAGATTGGCAACGCAATATCCTTTGGAGTCTATAGGCGATGGTTATCTTTTACCACCAGGAGATACATCCGCTTAATTGCTTTCGTAGGCTATTAAGTAGGCTAATATTTAAAGTTAACTTAGAAGCCACATAAGTCTATTGAATAGAATCATAATTTTTATCATTATTAATTTAGCGGAACGACATCCACCACTGGACATAGGCTTTCTCTAAATATCGTCATAATAATCGGTAGGCTGCCTGTGACCTTTACCAGGACATCCGTCCCCGTCGTTTCACTTTGTGAGAGGTCTTTCCACATTGCGCTATTAATATGATATGTATAAATTTCACCTCTGCCTACCCCTTCGTGGATAATGGCCGTGATGATATTTATTCATTTATTTATAAAATAAATAAATATTTAGGACAAATTGCATGAATTGTTCTAACCCGAAACTAGGCAAATTATTTGCTTGTGATTAATATTATTATGTCATCATCACGCCAGGCCCTTGCGAGATATGCAGAGAGAACCGAGCGCTTGTGATATGGGTTGCAAATACATATTTAAATACTGAAATAATTATTATGATAAACAACCATTCCCAGAAATACAGACATCTACGTTCATCACATAAATGATTCCTCGTCAATTGGCGTATTTAGGCGTTTACGCTAACTACTAGACCAACAGGCGGACAAAACATTTATGTTTATATAGCAAAATATACATAGTTGTAGTGTGAGGCCGCTAGTGGATATCCAGTAAATGTTGCTCTAAAGGACGGAGGTAAACCTACAAAAGGGACATTGTTGCGATAAAAAATAACAAACGAGTCTAATCCAACTAAGCGATCCAACTTCTACCTCGGAAATACCTACGGGTCACTCATTAAATCCTTAAAAGGCAGCCAACTATAGCGAATGCTCATTATTCGATTAGTACGGTAGTTATTTTAAGTAGAATCGTTTAGCGTTTATTAGGCGTATCGAGGGATTATCAAGAGCGTAGGTAACTCAGGGTCGCTGGGTGTTGTCCAAAGGAACCCTGACCTACATTTTCATGCTCGTCTGTGACCACATAGAGTTGAATAGTTATTAATGAATTTATTATGTGACACGTAACAAAACGTTTTTCTTTTTTTTTCTTATAAATCGCATTTGTATGCAACGTGTAAAATATTACTTTAAGTATACATTGTTTTAAATCAAATGTTATCAATATAACTTACTACTAGGTGTGCATTTTATTACTACTATTACTATTATTATTATACATATAATCACACTACTTCTAACGCGCGACCAATTTAATTAAACAGCCATTTAATTTTTTTTAGTTTATAAGAAATATAGGCTTTCTCCGACATGACAGAAAAGAAAATATAGAATAGTTCTAACCAAATATTTTCTAAGATAAAACGCCTTCCATGTCCATCTCATAAAATGAAATATTTGATATCGGCTTAGTAAGCCCTTTAAGCATTCGGAACATCATGCAAACTTTGGGTGAATTATTGTTACATAAATAGTAGTAATGGTAATAAATACTGTCCTGTCTCTTGCCATGATGTTGGAAAGGTATCTGTAATGCAACAGCGCAATGAGAAACAATACCTGTGAATCAATCAATATCGGTCAAAATGCTTTTCGAAGCGATCGGAATTAGATACTTAGTGTCGAAGTTTATCGTAAAAAAGGCTAAAAAAACCTTATCAATGAATGAATTGTAACGAAAATAGACCTACGAAACCAGTAAGAAATTGATATATTTATTATTAGGTTTTTCATTGTTTGCTTTATTATGTCTTTTAAATCTTATTTGTTTTATACTTATTTAAGAATATATAATTTGCAATAGCCGCGAGCGTTAGGCGTTTGAATATTCGATGCCGATTCAGATAACAGATTATCATCATTGCCAGTCATATTAGGTAATATACGATATGGTTAGTGTTGCTAATAATTAGTTTACGTAGAATCTAACTAATCTAGAATTTTAACATTGACCAAAATAGCTATTAATATTGTTCAATAATTTTGTAAGAGCAATATTTGAGGTACCAAATACGTAGTGTATAATGTGTGTTACTACTGTACGTGACTTTGTAAGTTTAGGGTTTAAAGGGCCAGCCGATGAACTTACTTAAAATTCCAGTCTTAATATTTCGAACACACCATTAATACCTTCGGCAGCTACACCTTATTTAAATTGATTGACAATATCTTATCTATACAGTAATATTTCTTAATGACCATGGCCGACGGCAACGTGGTCACTTCAGAAACGTGCAGAAAAAGATTTATTTTATTCTCAACATGGTATGTTACACGGATGACGTAGTTTTAAGCAGTTAAATTCACATATTATATAATAATGCTTGTCAAAGTATTAAAGCACTTGTCCCGTTTCACAATTCTGTAGTATAATAACAATATTGTTAATAGACTATTAACTATTTCATTTATCAGAAATAGTTACATGAAATCGATAGAGATACACCAGGTCCTAGACTCAATCGCCACAGGTAGTCAACAGGATTACTGAATTTTCAGAATTCTGAAGAACACGAGATTGGTTATGTTAATTATACTTAAAGGCCTAAAACAGTGCCAGTTTGATTTTAATGTAGTAATCGTAATTAATTTGTATAAAAATGTCGACGATGAAAAGTACGGTACCTGTATTTAGCATACTAAAGTTATATTTTAAGTTAAAAAAGTAAATGTTTTTTTTGTATCAATTTAAAACTTTGAAGTTGAAGTTAGGTTTTTATGTACTTTCAGTACGTGAAAAATAAGTAAGAAATTCTCAGTACCTGAAACTTGTGCGAACGTGCTCGATAAACTTAACGTTCCTATAAAATAACGGTGCATTTCAAATATATTTAAAGCGAGAAAAAGCGAGGCGCGGTCATCAATGAATGATTCAATTATTCCTATACCTGCTGGGTTTTTTAATTCATTTTATTTTCGTGACTAACTATAGTGCGGTGTAGTTCTATACATTCATACGTTGTTCTATTTTAAATTTAATTTTATCATCACACCTGGTTAACAGAGATAACCGAGCACCAATCAGCAGGATACAGCTGTTTTGTTTCCTCAACGTTCATAACTGTCATCAATTTCGGTGACTCTTTACTCCTCCTTCTCCCAAGTCACGATTAATTTGGTCGAGACAGGTAAGTCGTGGTCAACCATGGAACTCCATCTTCTTTCGCATTGTATATCTGTTTCGTCAGTCGTTCATCTGACATTCTTTACACATACTCAAATCAGCGAAGCATCTTCTTTTTTACGTTACTTTATTTCATAGAGTTTATTTCTCTCACTTCTAACGCGGTCGGTGAGTATTACCCCACATATTCTCCGTAGGGTTCTCATCTCAACTGCGCTTATCCTACATTCAAAATCTTTCGAACATACTAAAAATACCCATTTTTAAATTTTATATCTAATACTTTCCAATTCTGAAAGCTTTTTATTATGAAATTAGGCGTCTAGTAACTACTTAATTCAAGCATATTAAGAACATTGAGTTTGAAGTAATTTAAGGTGATAATGCTGTCATCTCACACTCTGTAATTCATTCCTTCCAATTCCAATCTTATCCTTGGTCTTAAAGTAATTACTATGCCTACATTTTTTTAGACTGTAACTGAGTATAAACATAAATGTCATTATTCCTGTAGCTATATGTCCTGCATTTTTAAGTTCTACTTTCTTTAACTGATTATTAATTAATAATAAGATTACACCTAATAATTGATAAAATTTGAAGAGAACGAAATTACTGTTTTCTTGTATCGATTTAGTTTTTGATCAGTTGTCACATCACAATCGCATGACAACTTCGTTTCAGGTTTGTGGATAAGATTTATATTCAGTTAACAACCCTTTGTTTTTTATTCGGGATGTATATTAGGTAATAAATCTAATCAAAGATAAATTATATTTTTATTTGTATATAGTTATTTCTATTATATAAGATTTATAGAAGAAAAATAGATAAGTTGAGTTTATATTATAAATTTCAGTTTGAGTTAATCCACATTCAATTAGATCTAAACTTAATCGCATTACCTAGTACAGATTATCATCAACTCAGCCTTTTGACTCCACAACTGGTAAAACGCCTCCAAAAAACTTTGCCTAAATTCTTTTTCATAAGCTGTCTACAGCGGTGATCGGTTTTCAGCCACCTTGACCGGGCCGTCTAACTAGATGTAAGTAAATCAAGTATATGAACTATAAATTGGTCAAATGATTACGCAAATACTCAAAGATTCATAAATCATAGTTGTAAGCTTAAAACTATTAAAATTTATTTATTTATAAAGAATGATTTAATGACAAATGCTCTACTTAACCAGACCTCAAGAAGATTAGAAAAAATAGTTATTATATTTATTGTTACAAAACAACTTCATTATCATTTTGAGATAATCCGATAATGGAATTAATATGCACAAAATTTCTTTACTATTTTTTGCAGACAAAGACGTCTTAACGTAGGAAAATTCTTATAAAATTATTGATCATCGGCAAGACAAAGATCTTGTCGGCCGTTTATATCATTAAGGATGATTGCCGCCACGAATGGCCCTTTGAATTACATCGCCGACCTCAGCTGCATACATATTATCACTGAAGCTTGTTAGTGGGGTTCCTTTTTTTAAACATCCATAGTCAAGTATTCTAGTATACTAAATATAGTATAGTATGAGACGATCTATGCTTTGTTTATATATAAACCGCCTCACTAGTCTAGTCTATCCATGGTTCATAAGTTTGACTTGTAAATTTTTTTACTACAATTTATTTTATGAACCATTTATCGGATAATAGGAATAATAACAGAATATATGTTCAATAAAATAAATGTCATCACGGCCATTACCTCCGTGGGGGTAGGCAGAGGTGAAACTAGTACACATATAATATACATATTTGCTTCTTGAACATTAATGACTCTTCATGCACTATTGTTGGTTTCGGTGATTCTTGACCACCTCCATATAAAACGTGAACAATTTGATCACAATCAGGCAGGTGTTGTTTCTCTTACAAACTACTTTTATCCACATTTACTTTGTACATCCATTACATCAGACATTCATCTGACATTCTTTTTATATCAGATGAATGTCTGATGTAATGGATGTACAAAGTAAATGTGGATAAAAGTAGTAAACCAGAGAAACTATTATTCCTTTGGTCAAATCGAAAAAACCATCACGCTTTTAATAAATTGACATGAAAGCTATAATCTTATAATTAACCGCAAAAGTCGTAAAATAAGGTGTCTTACAATTAAATTCACTTCCTCAATAAGGTATTCATTAACATCCAGCGATACACTCAACTTTGTGTTATCAATTAACCGTACTGTTTAGTATGTCGATAAAGTAACTGTGATGGTCTGAATACATACAATCTACATTCGTTTAGGTATCAGTTAGCATACCCTATCTAACGATCAAACTGAACTTGCTAATATGGAAACTTATGCTATACTTTTGTTTCGGAATTCAAAAAATAAATACTCACTGGTATAACTGTACCGGTGACGGTATAGATGCATGAGGTCTTGAATTTAATCCCCAGGTCAGGCAATTGGTATAAAGAGTATAAAGAGTATTTTCAGGTTTTCTGAACAACTTAACTGCCCAGGATTGGATATGTGGCCGATATAACTGGCCTGCCACGACATGAGACAAATATCCTACCGTCAGCTAACAGTTGGTCCGGACAGGTTTTTTTTATTTCATATGGAAACAAAGAAGCAGATGGATCTTCTGATGGTAAGAGATACCCGTCACCTATATACACCAAAGGTGTTAATGGTGCATTGCCGACCCCGAGTCTGGTATAATAAAAGTCGTGCTTAGGTGTACCGGCTACTTTGCTCTCCAAACTGTAATATGACATTGGTAAAGACTGGCATTATTGTGTCATTAGCAATTACAAACATTCTGATATATTTTTTTTTATTATTAAATATATATCGTTTATAAAAATATTTTTTTTAATTCTACAAAACCAATCACAATGTCACAATTCAAAGAACATCGACTTTTCGCCTTTGTTCAAAAAATATTTCCTCTCGAAAAATATTTTTAAATACTATAAAGCTTATATAAACTCTTTTTAACTCATAAACGTAATTAAGTTTAAGAGAATTTCTAAGAATATAAAAAATGTAATTTCTTTTTAACTTCATTCATAAGATTTGCTTAGTTTCACCCTTGTGCCGTTATGAGTTTTCACTCTTGTAACAACTTTAGTGCCTTTGAGTAAACTGCAAAAGAATATTCCTTAATATATTGTTTCCTTATACTGACGTTTCCTTATATTTCTTTTATGAAAATTATTACGATATTATATTTCACGTAATAATAAAATGAGAGACACTGAGAAGATACTAATTAAAGCTACAAAGGAATCCAATATTATTCATAAAATATGATATTTTATCCTATAGAAAAAAGACAAACGCGCAGATGGACATTCTTTCCTGGCCCATGAGGTGTCCATCGCGTGTACATGAAATCTGTTTAGCACTGAAATCTGCACCGAAAGGGCTATATGTACTGAAAATGTGTTAGCGGCTTAAAATTGCGTAGTGATAACATTCTACAATTCAAAATGTAGCTCCGACTGAAAATTAATTTGATTCATTAATTAAGTCGCTCAATAAGTTAAGATCGCGCCAAGTAATTTATTTAAAATTCTTAATTAGTAAGACATCATAATCTCGTTTTTACGAGTACCTATTGCAGTTGTTTATTATTATTAATTGACTGAAGCCTCTTCATCGATATTGACATGTGTAACAGGGTCTATTTACATGTGTAAAGGGGGTACACTGATATGTGTAACAGGGATATATTTAAATGTGTAACA
Source organism: Mesosemia grandis (assembly GCA_018237805.1). Lineage (NCBI taxonomy): Eukaryota > Metazoa > Arthropoda > Insecta > Lepidoptera > Riodinidae > Mesosemia > Mesosemia grandis. The sequence continues at coordinate 10,215 of DVZW01000204.1, forward strand.
AGGGTGAACGCATGTCAGGGTAGGTCTTCTGAATATTTGGGTGAACTTGCCCGTCGGAATGTAAACGCTTACACTGACCTTTACATTTGATGGATTCGAGGGGTATAGTAGTTTCCTTTTAAATGGAAATAAAACGAGATAAATTAAATATTATATATATAAACGCCGAATGTATGGTAGAGAGATACCCTACAAATCAATGGGGACTTAGTGGACTCCACTGTATGTTTGGGTATTATTACTATACACAGTAAATTACAATAGGATATAGTAATTACTGGTATATATGGCTTATACTGGTAAAAAAGTAATTCTGTTATCTAATATTCATAGTTTAAACAAATGAAATTAAACATAAATACCGGTGTAATATAACATTTTTTTATTTTTTATTGTGCAATATCAATTAACAAATCGTTGCTTAGTATACACTACAATTTATATTGTTATTCAATTAAATATATTATTAGTCATTTATCAACTGCCTCTATGGTCTAACGCACAGCTCCCGGGTTCAATTCGAGCGTCGAGTTTATATTATTTTAAAGTTTTAAGGTTTTTGAAAACATCATTGATTTGATTAGTTTTTGCCCGATTTGGCGATATATTTGTCACATATCACAAAACGGGGACTTATTAGCGTTGTATGGACGAGGGGGCACTAAGTTAATTTAGACACTTCCTACCAAGGGGTAAGAACATAGGTGTGAAGATATTGTTAGCTCGACGCGTTCTTTATGAGGACTTCAATCCATTTCATTTAGCGGGACATCAGACCATTCAGCGATGTGAAGGATTTAATAGTCAATCCAGCACCGCGTCCTCCAAGCATGAAAGCGATCAATTGTAGTATCCGCTAACAGTCAGACATCAAAAGCCGGAGGCCAGAATACAAATGCTCCTTATATAGTAAAACGAAACAAATAAATAAATAAATCTCATCAAGTTCATATCCCCGAATGGGTAAACAGAGGTGAAACCAGTACACACCAGCGGCATTAGTGTGTATTAGGTATATCCACGATTAGCCGATGATATTAGGTCCTATCATTAACGAACCAAATATTTCGGAAAAATTGTACAAAAATAGAGATCATTTCGGTTGTAATGAATTATTATTAGCGGAATTTAAAAAAAAATCCTTATGTTTATATTAGCTTACTTTGAACATATTAGTTTATATTAACGAGAAGATCTAGTCGTGTGTAAATTTTGCAAATAAAAAAGCAAGCCGGTTAACATCTTAGTTTGAAAGTTGGCTCAGCATCATGAACTCCTTTAGTATCTATAGGCGACGGTTATCTGTAGCTATTAGGAGATATTTGCTTATTTGCCACCATCGGGGTGTAAAATAAAATACCCCTGCTACATTCAGTTCGGAATAGATGAACGTCTGGTTACATTATAATAAAACGCTCGAATACGTTTCTGTGTAGAAAAATTCTTGGCCGAGTACTTTCACGCTTGTGACATGCAGGGGTGTCCGTCGCAGTCGTAATTAATTAAACAATCGTGCGTAATTTAGTGCTATATATAGTTAGGCAAACATGTCGTTAGATTCGACGTTACGACCCAATATTTAATGAACCGACGAAAAAAACGTCGGAGATTCTCAATTCGGCAAATTATTTTTTTTATGTTAAAACCAATTTTGAAAATTCTTTTTTAATGGATATATTTCGAACTTGGTACAAA
>DVZW01000205.1:0-11904 GCA_018237805.1 Mesosemia grandis
ATCTTCTATACTAATATAATAAAGCTGAAGAGTATGTTTGTATGTTTGAACCTGTCTCAAAAACTACTGGACCCATTTCGAAAATTCGTTTGATATTGGCTAATCAATTTAGGAATGCTATAGGCAATAAAAATATTACTATGTAGATAGAATCAGTAATTCTAAGACACCCATGAACCAATTCTCATATGCCATTTAGCGAAAGTCATTTAAAAATAACATTAAAATGCTAAATTATTTCCGCAATGCGTTAGAAAGTGATTGATTAACAGTTAGAACACATTTCGTGCATCCGTTTATTAAATAAGCGAGTTTTTTATATGAACTTCAAAAACAAATAAGACAAATTAGTGTTGAATAATTTTTGGGGTTCCGTACATCAAGAGGAAAAACGGAACCCTTAAAGAATCACTTTGTTGTCAAGACCCTTTATATCGGGAACGTGTAGAGATATCGAGCTGAAATTAAAATCTAAGTGTTCAGGTTTACCCTTGAAGCTGTGAAAAAATTAAACTTCTAAATTACGCAAATAACAGATACGGCCGTATTTGACGCAAAAAACGCATAACTATTGCGATATTCGCAAGGGAATCAAAATTCATAAGAAACTTCCCGTTGAGCTACAAATGTGAAATGTGGTAAGTAACATCGCTATACAGTACAAGTTAAAGGAAAAATCTGTAAGCCATACATTTGTCATTATTTTATCGATAATGGTACGGAAACTTTGCGCGAATCCAACTCCCACTTGGCGAGGTTTTATAATATATACTTTTATATGGGAAGGCATACAAACGGACAAATTTTCTCATGGTAAGACTGAAGACATTATTCATTGATGCCTATTTCTGTAGACGACGGTTATCTCTAAACCAAAAATGTCAATGATCTTAACCTAGAGACAGATGTTAAGTCTCATAGTCAAGATAGATGTTGAGCCTTAATAAACGTGACTATTCAGTAAACAATTTTGTGAATCATTCACGCTAATTGAGACCGATATCTTAACAAGTACGAAACGGTAACCACGTGGTCACTACCTAAAGCTACCTAGTCTGAAATAAACACGTAGGCTAGTTATCATCCTGAAGAAAATTACGGTTCCCGTGGGATATCTTAGTTAAGCTTTTTAGGCGAACTTAGTCGTGGCCGCCAGCTGGTAGCATCCTGACCCCCCCCCCCCTGAGCCTGCGTCATCATAAATAAACAAAGCAAAACGGAACGTGCCTCGGAACGCCCGACAGAAGTGATAACACTTAGTCTGCGGCAAAAATTACGTTACGGCCCGCGTTCTTTAAGTTAATATTTACTATTTAATATTGTTTTTTTTTCTTTTATTGATGTTAGCGCCATCTATCATCACTAAATAGTACTAGGCAATCAAATCTCTAATAGTTCAAAAATTCGAAACAGTCTAACAAGACCAAGGGGAAGTCTAAAATATAAAATAATTATAAAAGTCGGTTTTGGGAGTCGAGTTGGAAATTCAAACCAATAACGTCAATAAACGTTAAGTAACGAAGCTGTTTACCCACCCATAAGAAGTTATCACTTCAACAAGGTACATATATATATGTTTGTAATAAATGGTACATATAAAAGGTATTTTATTATATGTTGCAGGTACCAGGTACGAACTTTTATAGAGTATAAAGCCGTCAATCTTCGAACATTTTATCAGGGCGATCTAACGATACGGCCTTTTGTGGTATCATTGTGATAATATCGTTGCATGCTCGAACGGCGGTTGTTTGGTATAATATCTGCAAGTAACGTTGAATCTATCGCGATCGCTCTCAATCAGAAGTGATTTATAAATGGCTTTACATGAGGCTAAACACGTATCATTTTATGGTACGTGTCTCATAAATACTATACCTACTAGATATAATTTCAAAAATGTATATATTATATGTTAACACGTTAACATCATTTAGATTTTCCTACTGTAAATTTTTGTTATATCAGCATGCCAGGTCCCTTGCGGAGTAATGAGAAAGAACCGACTGCCAAACATCACGATTCAGACACATCCGTTTCTCTTCCTCTACGTTCATAACTCTTTTCATGAACTTTCGTTGGTATCTGCAGCTCTAGACTCCGCCTTCTTTCAAGACGACCAATTTGGTCAAGATAAATCAATAATTGAATGATAATGTTATAAAAGTGTCTTGACCTGCGAGTATGTGTGTGATGTTATTTATTTATTTAATATTTTAGCTAATTCTTCATTCTTAATAAGCTTGGTTTTTACAGTTATTGTTTAGGCATATGTTTCAATGGTAGAGTTCTGCATCAACGTGTCTGTATTCATAGCAGTATTAACTAGTTCTGTTCTTCCCCCATAATGTCAGAGCTTGTCACTATTGTGTTTCAGGGATGGAGGATAAGGTAGCAGGTACACTTACACATACACAAAACATCCCAGTTTTTAGGCAGGCAATGCACCTTAACACACTTTATGTATATAAGTGACGATTATCTCTTAATTATGAGATCCGTCAGCTTGTTTGCTTTCATATAAGATAAAAAAAACATTAGTTCTGAATATGTCTCCTTCAAATATCACTACCATGGTTTTATTCACATTCAACGTTATTTCAACTTCATATCTCATCCCCTTTTTTTAATGTACCACTGCAAAACTTGAACGGGATTAGCAAGCATGCAATAAATTACATTTACATCATTAAATAAAATATAAATTTGAAAACATCTCCTTATACTTATGAAAGCTTAATCATTTCAAAGAGTAACGTACTAGAAAAAGGTTTTTACTCCACGTAAATAAAATATGTAGTATTTTGCATATAAAAACTGCATCCAATTAAAAACCAGAATTTTATGCTGCAGTGCTTTTATAATACACTTGTTTCTACCCTAGTGGGTTTTTAAATAGCAATACCTGCATCGTGAGCACTTTTCAATTGATTTAAGCTTTAATTAAAATTCTAGATCCTTGTTTCAGAATATTATTTTAGATTTGTTTTTTTTTTCACGTCTGTGGTTGTATCCGAATGAAAATAGTATAAATATAAGGAGATGTTAAAATACAAAATTGTATCTCTGTTGTTATCTAGTTCTACTTATCAACAAGTCATTATCATGGCATTAGTTCACAAATATCATATTATAGCACCGGTAAATGAAAGGACAAATAGTTATACAGTTAGAACTAAAAATACTCTGGCATGTTAAGACTTCGTCCCGTCATTACCAAAAAAAGTTTAAATATTTTGAATGTCAGAACTCAGGTGATCCCTTTGGCTTAACAATTATACATATGAGTTTTTTGAGTTTCGTTTAGCCGCATTCCTAAGTTGACTACACAGCATAATTTAAAGGTATTGGATATGGGCTATGTAACTTATCATCTCATGTTTATTAGCCATGATTTTAAGTTATTAAAAAAGTGTAGGTTGTTTTTCTAATTAAGTCCAATTTATGATATGTATGAAATCCATACACACTAATCGATTTGAAGTCTTTTTGCATATATACAAAACAAGAAAATGTCTCTATTGAAAAGAACATAATAAATCATAAAACTAATCAAGGAAACTGCAGAAACCAGAACAAAAAACAACAAAGAGTTAAATACTAATATAGTTAACATACTCTTTCCAGCTCAGTCACTTTTATCATCTTCAGTCAGTAAAGCTGCCTGTTGGACCATCTACCTAGTCTGCTAATTTTCATTTTATGCAGACCATCCTAAGAGCTACACCATTAACTTATATTTGTAATATAAATCCCTCATTTATCTCACAGGGAAAACCTGATAATTGGTCTTGTTTGGTTGATAAACATCTCATCCATTTAGTTGAAATAGAAAATATTGGCTATTTTGAAACAATTTAATGAATTGTCAATGAGCTTACAAAATAAATAAAATCTTTTGAATAGCTGATCATAACTATTATGAACTTAATAAATAACAATAATTAAACAATTTTTTAAAAATGTACTTTTTTTTATTTGACGAAAAAAATGAAGGTTATCAATTCAACATGTATATTTTTTTTAAGTGTTGGACCACACAACTTTTTACTGAGTAGACCAATTTTGTTTATTCTTTTTTTTATGAATGGAAATCCCGAAGTTGTTTTCATAAAAATTTTTAACAAAAATTCTATTGAGACAACTTTAAAAATATGTACCTATTATACTACATGGATGGCATTCTTATATGGAAAAATTTTGAGTTTGATCATAAGAGGAATTTAGAACTTGTTTTTTATTGGCAACATTATAGTTGAATTTGAATTCCAGGAAACCTTTAAAAAATAAGATTGATACCTAATAACTGAGTAAAAGAATGTCTACGATACATGACATTGATTAGAATGATTGCATTGGCCTAGTTAAAAGAAACTATCCAAGAGTCTCTGTCTCTCGATTGTGATGGGATTACAATGGTATTTTAGGCAGAATTGTAATAATAGCACTATATCTTAGACAGGGTAAGCACAGTTGAAACTGGTACTAGTACAACTCACATACTACTACTGCACTCAACAATGCCGATAAGGGATTCCTATCAAAAGAAAAAATAAGCTTCTTTTGAATTGAAACTTGATTAAAACATTGAAGAGATTTAGATCTATATCATTTACATCATGTTAAAAAGGAAGTTATTAAATCACCAATTATTAATATTGCTAACATCATTCAGATTAACCAGGACTGTTATCAATTTTTAATTATTTTAAACTAAATAAGTATATGCTCAAATAAATGCTCCAATGTCTATGGAATGTTAAAATATATGAAACAGATTAAAAGATTACTTTCAAATGGATTTGATGTCACTCTCATGTGAAAGTGTAGAGTAGCAAACTCCTGTTTTAAATAAACACTGTTTTTTTAAACAAGTTATTTTTTTAATTATCGTTTATATTGGTTATGTGAATAAATAAACTTGTTCAGTTTGTTTACACAGATAAATTAATTTACTTATTATACAGATTCTAAAGCTTAACTTGGTGAATAAATTAAAAAATATTATAGGGTCAGCAGTAACAATTTTTTTGTTAATGAACAAAAAGTACAAGATTATTAATATAGATGCTTATCTAAAATATACCAGCCGAATCTTTTCAAATCAGTGTAAATTAGCATTAAAAGAAAGTAAAGCTAATAAAGTGGACACAAGACAAATCCCTTTTTTTAAGGTATGTTGGAATATAAAGAATTAGATTTGTATAAAATACTCTAATTTTATTTCCATATTATGCTCAATGATGATTTGTCATTGTTGAATTTGAATTTATTGTTATTCAAATTTATTTTAATCAGCTTACAGGCTGCATTAAACTAAACAGTAATTACTAAGAATAGGAAATTTATAATGTTATTATTCACAGTGTGTCCCAAAAGCATTTCATAATATATTATTTTATATTTTAATGAATATTGTAACTCTAACTTCTATAATATTTAGAAAAATAGATAATTCCAATATGGTGACAGGATTATAATCTGTTTCATCGTAGGACTTGGCTGCCTACCCCTTAGGGATAGGGATAATGACAGTAAATATATATATTAATTTCTTATTTATTAATAGATGGAAATAGAGATATAAAGAATAAATGGGGGAAAAAATCAATTGAACTAGATAATAGTGACAAAATTAATTGGATATTAATCACCGTTCAATTATAAATACCATGTTGTATCAGTTAAGTAGCATAAACAATGATAAAATAAAAAATTGAACTTTTTATCAAAAGTTATCAATCAGATGGATCTGCTGATGACAAGATATAAGTCTACCAAATACAACAAAGGTGTTAATGGGTGTGTTTCCAACCCGAAGACCAAGATGTTAAGCCTCTTACTTAACTGAACTTAGCACCCCAATGACAAGCACTGATGCTATTACTGCAGGAATAAGTAAGACAGTACTAATCCAAGTGATTCATTACTAAACTAGATAGTAGAACCTAGTAGTCACATAATTATACAATTATGATAATAGATTAAACAATTATAATATTAAATTGTTTTATAGAACTTGTACAATTTACTATAATTATTTGAGTTTAAAAACCAACGGTTTTGCTATTTAAAGCATCCTCAGATGTATAAAACAATTTACAATGATATTTCACCTAGTGCCGACGATGGAAAACAGGAAATTATGAAATTATGTATTTATACTTGGCCTTAGTAATCTATAGACTTTTTTTTGTATTGGTAGAGATGCTTAAGGCGCCGGGCTCAGTATATTCCAGTTGTAAATAAGCCACTAAAATGCTTGAATAAATACAACAATTTTATCTGTTTTTAAATTAAATCAATTTTTAATGATAGATGTTAGATGTCTTTTGTTTTAACACAAAAAAAAATACTGTGCATGAAAAGATTAATAAATGTTGTAGAAGAGAAACATATTTGTGTGAATTGTGATGTAAGTTCTATCTAATCTCGCAAGAGAACTGAGGTAATAGATAATATATATATAAAATATAGTAAGCTTAAATTATTATTATTATCATATCATCATGCCAGCTCCTTGGCGGGGTAAGCAGAGAGAACCAAGCACCAAACATAATATTCACATACATATTACTAAATTAATTTTGTTTTTGAGATAGAATCCTTACATGTTGTCTTACTTTCATTAATACATAATTGTTAGGTTGTCATAGCTGATTCAAAATAGCTTTCGTGTGACAAATAACTAGTATTTGGTTGTAAGTATAGTATATAATAATCATATCCTTATTGCTGATATGATGGTTACTGAATATAAATAGATATTATATACATGATAGATGATATAATAGGTGAGTACATATAAATCAAGGGACTCGACATGGTGATATAATATGGCTGTTCAATATCATCACACAAAATCCCTTGTGGTGTAAGCTATTTATGATTTAAATATGTGACGCTTTATCATTCCCAATAATGTGGAGAGATTAAGACGACTGTGTGGATGTCTTCTACTTGACCTGAATATAATACCTAGAACTTACATTTTTATAATTACTATTTACAACTTTTGGCCCATTTTAGATATGTGCCTGGTCAAGAGACGAACAGAGCAGTTGACTTTGTGCAATAAATTGTAAAAGAAGTTTACTGTTCTAACTAAGACATCAATATTACAAACACAATTGTAATAATAGTGTTTAATGAAATGTCTGAATGAACAAAGGCTTATTCAACTATTAATCCTGTAAATGTTAATATTACTTTATAATAGAATATTCTGAGCTGGACAAAGACAGTTATTCTTAATTCTTTATCTACTTATTTACAAAATTTTATTTACTTACATACATATCACCACGACTATGGACCCTATTCAATTACCACATATTGAAATGAGACAACATTTTTGGCTAGTCATGGGTGTACTAAGTTGTGACTTAGAAATCACTGCTTAGTCTCTTCTGGATTTATAGGTTCAATGATATAAAACATGAAAAGTGGCCACTATTTTGTTTTGGTAATATTTCTTTTTTTCGTATTTTGGTAAGAGATAGAGAGAATGCTATGAAAATGTTACATGAACATAAATCACCGTAGGTATATAAATAATACATGAAGTTATCAATGTCTATTCAAATTAGTAAGAATACAATAGCCTTATTCTCAGTGTCGTATTGCTAATATAATTCACAGACTCCATGAATCATTGATTTTTTACAAATAACTTGGAAATTGTCAAGGTTATTTAATGCGTTGATTGCTTATTAGCCGAAAGTAAGAACGTTATATGTATTTTTCGATTTAAAAAGCGGAAAATAAATTCAGGTTCATTTAGAGAGAAAGCTAATGTGGGTTCCTGCTTATTTGCAATTCAATCCTATGCATACAATGAACACTAATTATTCATTTTTTTATAAAAAGCTGCATTAAATTAATATCATTAGGTTCACTGAATTAAGTAAATAAAAATATATCTCATACTGACGATGTCATCGCATGGAAGAATTAACAAATTGAATACATGGGTGCGGCCATGTGTTTGGGCGAAGGAATGAATATAAAATTATACCTAGTAGCAACAATTTTATATCCTTGGATGCCTGTATGCCATCCTCCTTCAAGTTTCTCTCGATCTGTCGGCTTCGAGCAGCCGCCGCACGCTCTTCGGCCGACTGAGTACAACCCATGTCGGCAGCTGTTCTTTTGCTCTGGCCGCCGTTCGCCCCGACTCCCGAGCCGGGCGCGCCCTCACCGCTCCCTCTGCATACGATCCACACGCGTCCTGCCGCTCCGGCCTAACCGGAGCCACCCTATTTCAACGTTAACACTCAACACAGTAACCTAAATGTACCACTTATCACTGTTCGTCTGTGACGCAAAAACACATGTATATATGATCAAATCACAGAAACTTTCATGAATCTTTGTCACACACAACACTCAACCACGTAAAGACAGCATAAACTTCAATTGATTTTATGAAATTGTATGAGATAATGGCGGCCGGATGACAAGCACCAGCTCCACTCCGTGACGACTGACGGCGACCGCGCCCCGCTCGACTGGCGTTCGGGCACAATCGGTACCGTTCGCTCCGCCTCGCTCACACATGCGTGAACTTGGTTCAAATATGAAACGGAATAAAATTTAAAAAGCTTGGTGAAAACTAACATAAAATTATTGTAATACTCGATTCTTTCTTGTTTTTATAATGACTGTAATATATATTAATGTTTATGTTAAATAAGAGTAAACAGAAATTTATTAATATTTTAATATCGTACGTGGAGACAAACAAGTAGACGGATCGCCTGATGGTAATAACTAAGAGGGTAACCGTCGCCTATCTACACAAAAGGTGTAAATGGTGCGTTGCCAAGTGCCAACCTTGATATTGAAATGTTAAGAACTTAAGTCTCTTACATAAGTGTACTGGCAGCTTAACCTTACCCTCCAAACCTAAACACGGCAATGATAAATGACAAGCAGGAATCACTGGCACTGAATAAATATGGCAGTGGTCAGGCAAATTGGCTTGATGAGGTTTTAGGATTTTTTTTTGAAAAACTTAACTGCCCCAGATAACTTAGATATTCCGCTCGATATGGCGACAGGCTTGGCAGTTGCCACTATTGTATGTTTACCACAACAGTTATATTTGTCTCATATTGTTAAAACAACATGGGACCTAAATATCATCGGCTAATTTGGGTGGTATGGTGGTGGCACCAGTGGTATCTGAATGTACCTACTAGTGTGTAGGCAGGTACTAGTTTCACCTCTGCATACCCCGATGAGGATAATGCGTGTAATGATATTTTCTTCAGTTTATTTTTAATTACCTATTATTTAAGTATTTATTTTATTGTATTTAATTGATCAGTGTCATGTTGTTGTAATACATTATGACACACAGAGTGACTTTATAGAGTTCTGTTGGAAGTCGTCCGGATTGGTATCACCGCCTTATATATTCGTGCCGCAATAACGTCAGCGCCTAACTTCATAGCAACAAGTATGGAAATACAGTAAACAGAATAATGCAGATGAAGCCTGTTGCAATAGTCGGACATAGGAAGGTTTTAAGATTCATAGAAGATGCTTTGTAACATTTCAAATAAAGATTTGGTTGTGGTCTGTAAGGTTTTCTACGGATTTATGGACCTGAAAGAAAATATCGGTGTAAATATTAGACGGGACTGTAGAATATCAGAGGAACGATTGACGAAACAGATATACAACGCAAAAGAAGACGGAAGTCTGCACCATGGGAGACCACGGACCACGACCAAAGACCGCTCTTGGCGAAGACGGAGTCAAGCGTCGCCGAATCTGAAGTGAAATGGGTGTGTCTGAATTATGATGTTTGATCGTGGCACTTCCTTCTCACCCCGCAAGGAGTCTATGATGATATGGACCTTAGATCAAACATTATCGTCTCCGAATCGTCTCGTTTTTGAAATCTATATGTTTTTTTGGGATTTTCGAAAAGTCTCAAGTGAAATTTCAATGTCAAAAATGTCAATGTTAATTTTAAATCATCCAAAAACCACACCATTGAGTCGAAACGATAGTTTGTTCTAAAGCCCCTGAAGAAAACATTCGGCAAAGATCTGTGGAAGGAACTTCTAAAGTCTGGTCTCTTGAGCATGTGTTTTAGCTGCATGTTGCCCTGGTTTGACGTCAGTATGTGCGTCAGCTACGATTGAGTATTATCGTCTCGGTTGTTTACCCTGTATTCGTACAAATTTCTACGTAGGTTGTAAACCCTGCATGTGGGAATGTGTTTAAGTGATCTGAAGGTTCTTCCTGTATCTAAATTACTTATCAAAAATAAAATAATATAAAAAGCACACATGTATATAGTAATAAAAAATGGAGAATAGGCCAGGATCCCATTTTCATTTTTATAATGCATTACTACCCAGCTAATTTTCTATGAGTAGAGAGAGAGTAGAGTGAGAGCCTGACCTGAGATTTAAACCCTAACAATTGGACTAATTTGGCAATCAATTAAAAAGATTTTCTTTGAAAAGTATTCCGAAAGACTCGAACTCAAATGTCATGCAAAGTTAAGGCTGAAAGTTACGTGAATTGCATTGTGAATAAAAGTTTGGACCGTGAAGTTCCTCGCCACCCGCTTGTCTAGCCAAAAGGTTGAAAGATAAACGGGTGCCAATTTTATACAACCAATGTGCTCAATTGTAATTGAGGCTTGAATTCAATTGAGATCTGTGGACCACTTCCGTTGGTTTTTGTTTTTTTTTTTAATAACTCGTTAATACGAATACCGTTGCTAGAATTAAGATGCAGCATCTTGCATCTCTCCAAACTCTTTCAAGGTTGTTGTGTGACGGTGGGTATTACTAGCTCAAATTACGCATAGCTGCCGGTAAAAATCAAAGTACTAGGTCCTAAAGTCCACTTCCTATACTTGCTTGATCGGACATTCTCTAACGCCGAAATTCAAAGGATATTACTAAATCCATTTTTATGGCTTTTTTTCATACAATGACGACTTAACCTGCAATTCATACTTTTCTCATTCCCCATTACATCTTGCCTTCCGCCCTGGACTATCGGCATGGCAACAGTAAAAGTACTATTAAGCGGTGACCAAAGAAGACTTTCTTTGGTCACCGCTTAATAGTACTTTTTGTTGCCTTTAAGTGTTCAAACAAAAACAAAGTCAATCGGTTGAAAAAAAGCCAAACGAAGCTGTATTGTCTTAACCTTTTTAGACAAAACAGTAGGATTTGTAATCACAGTTATTTTTATATTCTTAACTATTGTTTGTATAAATATCGCTAAAACTCGGCTGGTACAAAACCAAATAACTACAAAATTAAAATAAATCTTAAAAAAACCCTACACCATAACTACTGGTTCGAATTCAACCAAACAGTTTAGAATCACCGCAGGCTTTCGAATGAAAAAAACGCTTCGAAATCGGTCCATCCATTTGAGAGCTACAACGCCACAGAGTAAAGGCAGACAGACACACCCAAAGACATCAATGTCTAATTTATAACATCCCTTTTTTGCGTCGGAGGTTAATAAATTATATTTTCACGTATTTATCTAACCCCAAACTGCGCAAATTATTTGCTTGTGTCATGGTACACAACATGGCATTCAACACTCGTACCTAGAAATACATAAATGCCTATCCACGTCGCGAATCGAAACTGTCTCGTTATTAGGTGTACGCTAACTATTCGACCAATGAGACGGTCACAAGAAAACAACCACAAATAATATAACGTCTGGAAGATGAGTAAAAGTATAACACAGTTTTGTCTTCCCCCAAGTTTATATACAGGGTTGGGTAATATATATGGCTATATATAGATGGATGGTTTGGTAAAACCGGCGGGAAGCTATGAACTATTCCAGCTGTGGAAAACTGCGTGGAATCCTGATGTAAGGAGGTATATTTGCAGCAATCGTGCAAAT
>DVZW01000206.1:0-11882 GCA_018237805.1 Mesosemia grandis
TTGCGGCGGCGGTGTCCTGTTGCTAATGCTTGTGTGGCTATCTCGTTAGCCTGTGTGATTGGATCGGCGGGATCCGTGAGTACGTCGCGCGGTCGCCTGTGTTTGGCTGTGGGCCTATTGTGGCGAGTGTAGTCACTCGCTTCGACCACCAACGGATTGGGATGAGAGTTTACTTTATCGAAGAACCTCTGTGAGGTTTCTTTAAAAAATTGAGTTAACGTAGGTAACTCCAGATCTAAGTGAAGATCGACGTTGCGTACGTAGTACGGGCAACCCGTAGCTATACGCATAAATCGATTCTGGACCGCCTGTAGGCGCGCTATTCTTCTCGGGTGTACTTGTGCGAATACCACACTCGAGTAAGCTAATATGGGACGAATGCAAGTTTTGTAAAGTGTCACTTTGTATCTGAGCGACATTTTACTTTCTTTGCGTAGTAAGAAATACAGTTGGTGAAGGACGAAAAGCGCCTTCGCTCGAACTGCGTTGATGTGCGGTAGGAAGTTCATGTTATTATCTAACGTAACCCCTAGGTATTTGACTTTATTTTCCCATTGAATGCTTTTTCCGTAGAGATGTATCTCACGAATTCGCCTTCTCCGGGAGGTCCGACTATTTGTAATATGGCTATTATCGAAACTCGCGTAGGCTGCTAAACTTAATCTACTACTAGTAGTAGACTAAGTTTAGTCTAGAAACTAGTTTCTACAGGGTGAATTCGTGGACCTAGTAAAAAAAATATAATCACGTCCTTTATCCCCGAAGTGGCAGATGTAGGTGAAACAAGTGCCCACCAGCGGCGTCCACCTACGACTAGCTGGTGATATTAAGTCCCTTTATATAACAGGTAGCCACGGCCATATCGGGCACATATTCCAATCCCGTGCAGAGACGTTTTTCGGAAAATTTATAAAAAATCATGTTTCCATTCGCTCGCACGACCTGGGATTTGAACCTTGGACCACGTGCATTTTATATTGACACACTTCGTTAGCATAAGGGTTTATGCTAACGAAGTGAAAATACCTACAACGAAATTCGGTACACACATATTAACTTAATTCCCATAGTTCTGTTGTTAAAATAAACAGTACGTATGTTTTGTAACTGGATATTTAAAGATTGTTTCTTGGATACAGAGCATATAAATACTAATGTATTTTGCTACGAAATTGAAACGTTTACAGACTCACAATCGAATGAAGCGGCAAAGGCACTGTTAATAGAGTTTGTTGAACAGGTAATTTAAATAGTCTCCCGTGTTCATATTATTATTGGAAACTTCCATTTGTTTACTGTAAATAAAGCGTAATTTTGAATAGAATCCATAAAAAAATGTTACGTCGCTCTATTATTAATTAAATCGTCTATTATTAGCAAAGGGATAGTTTAACTTCTACATAGCTATTTGGTGTGCAGACAGATATTTTCTGCCAAAAAAAAACAACTTTTTTATCTAATACGACTTTTCGTTTCAGTTCCTCCATCTGTTCATTCATACGTCACTATTCAAGTAGACTTTAATTATATTACGTATTGATTGCTGCTAAAATCTAGTAATTAGGTTGTTTGAAGCTTACACTAAGTGATCTCGATAATTATGTTATTAACTAGCTGAAACCTACCTACCCCTTTCGTTTAAGTAAGGACAAATTTACTGATAAACAGTCTGATAATAAAATAGTAACCCCTTATTATTCATAATGAAAGGACAATGACGAAGCAACGACTAATGAAACAGATATACAATGCGAAATCTGAAGGAACTCGACCAAATTGGACACGCCTTAAAAGAACGTGGAGTCAGGAGTTACCGAAACCGAAGCCGGTGCATGACAAGGGTGAGGAACGTCAAAGAGGCGAAACGGGTGGGTTTGAGTCATGATGGTTATCGCTCGGTTCTCTCTGGTTATCCTGCAAGAGTCCTGCCGCGATGATATAATATAACGACAAGAGACGACTTTTGGCATATCATGTTAGCTATCACGGAATTTTTTGACTAAATTTGTCTTAGCGGTTTTATATTTAATAAGTTTTATTTTAAGTTTGGTTAATTGATCAAGCCAAGTTTCACTGTTAGGAAACGTACTAAACAAAACCGTAAATAACAAGCAAAGCTCGGTTATCCAGGTACTAACTATTATGATTGACACAGAGCAAAATGCAGAAATACTGATATTTATGATTTTATTGTAGCATAGGGAGGCAATAACTAAATTCTTCTTCTTGAATTTAGTTATTGCCTCCCTATGCTACAATAAAATCATAAATATCAGTATGATGACTTGATGGATCTTCTGATAGTAACATTCCCCTAACACACACTAAAGAAGTTAAATGTGGGTTGCCAACCTCGAGATTGAATGTCTCTTGCCTACAAACCCGACGACGATAGTGACACGTACTGAGCAAGAATAAATAAGGCAGTTATACAAGTCCGGGCAAGTCATCGCATATCTCTAACTGGTAGCCACTATTCACGATGTCGATGTTTTATTTAACCTTTGGTCTTATAAGTTCTATGTATTATACGATACTATGTATTATATCGTTATAAATAATATCACACCCATTATACCCGAACGGGTAGGCAGAAGTGAAGTAATAAACACTAGTTACGCTAGTGTGCCTACGACTAGACGATGATATATGACGATGATACCCTGACAGGTGGCTAGCCTGTCGCCATATCATGCACACATTCCATACCCAGGGTGTGAAACTTTTCAGCAAAACTAAAAAACTTATTAAAACTTTTTCTTTTTTTTGCCCGACCTGGTTTTTTTTTGTTATATAGGAAAGCTAACAACCAGGCGTATCTCCTGATGGTAAAACATAAATGTCGCCTATATGCACCAAAGCACAAAGCTGTTAATGGCGCGTTGCCATCCACGAGTCTGGAACGATAAGACTCTTGCTTAAGTGTACCGGCTGCTTTACTCTCCAAACCAATAGCAAGTATTGATATTATTGCGGCAGGAAGTAAGGCGGTGATACCAATCCGAGCAAATCATCGCTGAACCCACCTAGAATTTGAACACAGGACCTTATGCATCTTTACAGATACCAGCACCGCTATGCTAAGGAGGCGATATATCGTCATGCAACTGAATAATGTGACTCCCACGGGTTTTAATAATTAAGTGTTACATAAATGTTCACCGACTATACAGGCTTCACTATTAAAGGTCGCGGCAAAGGCAAAGTAAATAGTTTCTTGAACAGGATACCTTAAATAAACACGCGTTCGTACTTTGTCGACCACTTATCTTAAATTATAGAACTACTAGAGGGTCAGGCTTCGCCCATGATACATGTGTAGCCTTTAACACTCGTAGGTAAAGCTGAATTGAAATTCCAATGCTTGGCTTCTTCCATCAGATTTAACGATAAGCTTACCACCTATCAAAGTAATGGGAGAGGTAACGTCGTGTTAGCTAAACGTAGAAACACCAAATGATTACATCATTGTAATTTAACTTATGTTTGAATCATTAAATTACGTCAAACGATTCAGATTCTATTACTGACGGAGCTGGTGTTTATGTGGTATACCTACATAAATTACCGACAGAGCAGCTATTTATGTGGTATACTTACATAAATTACCGACGGGGCAGGTATTTGTGTGAGTCTGCATAAATTACTGTTTTTCCAGGTATGAGTTTATTAAATATATTTCGGTATTTATATATAAATTTCTATGTATAAGTATAGTTTATCAACTCCCTTGTCAGAAGTTAATGATTTATTTTGTACAAAATATTATTATTTGACTGCAGACTAATACTGACTACTCTGCTTTACCCTCTCATTGATTACAGAAAACTTTAGTCTTTATGAACTCTCTGGAAATTAGGTGTTTGTTTCTCGGCTGTCTCGAAAAATCCTGAGATCGATAAACTGAACTCTTTGCGGTGGGTTCGTCAAAGCCTTCTCAATCAAAAACGACTGCTTAAAAGAGACTTAATAGACATCAAAGGAATAATTGATGGCAATGATGAATGATATTCAAATAAAAAGTCTATAGATCGACCTAGAATATTTATCGGAGGGCTACTTAAAAGAAGACTAAGAATTGTTATCATAGGAACTATACTTTAATTAGCAAACATATTTTTATTATCTTGTGCTTAAGTTGGATGTAGGTCTCTAGTTCAAGTGTTTATTTTGAAAAACTAAAAATCTGCAAATTACTTCCTAAATTAGATTTTTTTTCGAAATTAGCACTAGATTGAATTGGCTGCGATTGGTTTGATTTAAGTCTAGTGATAGACCTGCAATTTACAATAAAAGGAATATGACGGTTGTTTAGACGCAACCGTACGTACACATACATTGGAGAGTTATAGGCGTGACTATTTCCAAGTCTTACTACCATTAAAAAGGTATGGATGTTTGTTTGTTTTTCTATCTCGCCTAAGCTACTGTATTGATCTAGATAAAAATTTATACATTTTTACTACATATACGTTGGTATACAAATAGACTACAGTTTAAAATAATATATAGGCTACTTTTTATCCCAGAGAAATTTACAGTACCTATGGGATTTACTTGTTTGTGATTTTTACGCTGACGTAGTCGCGGGGGACGCCAGTTGAATATAATCTAAGTTGAAAATAAAATAGGTAATCAGACACGCCAAGGCAAGTTTGTAGTTCCGCTTCAGCTAAACACTGGTCCTATCAAAATTTCGCAAAATTGTATTTAATATTACTTCAAACTGAGACATCGCGTTGAAATAATCTTATTTTAACCCGACTGAAGGATGGTTATGTTGTTTGAGCGTATGTATGTATATATGTATGTCCATTTATTTGGCCTTACACTCCAAACGGCTGGACGGTTTTTGACTGTCGTTAATTCGTCAGAATTTCACGCAAAGATAGAAGATATACATTTTCATAATTGCTTATTTAAATTCGATTATTTGTGTCAGACCAGAAGTCGAACTAACGATCTTTGCGTGAATATAATTATTTGCAGTAAATACTTTTCATAGGTAAAAGCTATTTTTAGATACTTTTATGATACACTCATTGAGATGTACTTCGTGTCACTGATACGACAAGTAGGCCATGGAAACGTGGTTTTGTTCTATTCAACTGGATATTTGAATTTCTAAATATATAAGAAAGTAATAAGATTTGCTCTAGCAGCGTGTTACGAAATGAAATCAAAAGTACTTTTTTTATCTTATTCGAAGGCGACCAAGAAAACGGATCTCCTGATGATGAGAGATAAACATAGGCTATATATATATACTCGTATATCAAAGGTGTGAATGGTGCGTTGCCAATCTTACTCTGAAATGTTTAGTCTCTTGCATAAATTAACATCAACTACCTTACATTCCAATCCAAAACATGACAATGGCAAGCATTGACGTTATTGCGGCTGGAATAAGTAAGGCGGTAGTGCCAATACGGGTAATTGCGTAACTATAATCGGCGCTGACCTCTCACAAGCTGCCTCCCGGAAGTCAGTTGGCCTTCACACGAAGTAACATGGGGTATTATAAAATTATGAATGATGAATTATAAAATTATTATTATTGATGCTTATCGTTAGGCTAGGTCGTTTCGGATTAAGCACAGAGAACAACGCGAATAATTGAGTCAAAAGAAACGGAAGGGAATACATGAAAAGAGTATTGAACG
Organism: Mesosemia grandis; assembly: GCA_018237805.1. Taxonomy (NCBI): domain Eukaryota; kingdom Metazoa; phylum Arthropoda; class Insecta; order Lepidoptera; family Riodinidae; genus Mesosemia; species Mesosemia grandis. Next base: position 5,664 of record DVZW01000206.1, read on the forward strand.
TTGAGGAAGCGAAATGGGTGTGTTTGAGGCGTGATTTTTGGCATCCGGTTCTCCCTGCTTATCCCACAAGGGATCTGTCGTGATGATATATAAATAGTTGTGGTGTTTACCTTTACGGTACGAGCTAACCGTTAGACGTATTAGCTACTTCGCACATATCCATTCCTAACGTGGCCCTTAAACATAGGACTTTGTGTCTATATATTCACCGATTCCGCTGCTTATAACGAAACGATTTAGTCATGTTTTTATAATTAAATATTCCAAAAACGTTAATTGAGAAAAAATAAAAGTGTCAAATTTTTAATTGACACGCAGCCATAACTCTGACAAAATTACAAGGGGACAAGGGGAAAATTACAAGAAATCCGAAAACAAATTACATATCATTTAATTGTCGTGGAGTTTAATTAGAAAATTAGCATAACCCCTAGAAATTTCTTTGTGGCCGAATTTAAAGCGTCGTGTGACATAAACTGTCCCAAACAAATAAAGTTAGGACCGCAACGATGACAAGGCTTTCATACGGTCTCTAAACGAACCGGGATAACATTGTTGAAACTCACTCCAGGCACAGATTAGATGTATTTTTGTTGCGTTCGTTGACTAATCAGGAAATGTTTGTTATATCATCTAATTCTTCTAATAATATAAATGCGAAAGCTTGTGAATATGGATAGATGTCTGTTATTTTTTGACTTAAAAACAACTAAATGGATATAGATGAAATTTGGCATACATGTAGACCATAGTCTGAAATAATACATAGATTACTTTTTGTCCAGAAAAAAATACTTTTCCCGTGGGATAGCTGTGATTGTGCTTTTCACGCTGACGAAGTCGCGTAGTATAATACAAAAATCTTCTGTACGTGTGTGACTGAACTCCTCTTAAACGAGTAGACCGATAGTAGTACACACGTACACGTCAGTGGCCCCAGTGTGTACTAGTAATAGCCACGACCAGCCGATGGTAAAAGGTCCCCATGATGTAATAAGTAGCAAACCTCTCGTCATATCGGGCATGTTTTCCAATCCCGGGCAGTGAAATTTTTAATCTCATTATACCATTTTTATTATGTCTGGGAATTGAACCAAGGACTTCGTGTTCTTATACAGTCTTGTACCACTGTGCCAACGAGATCCAATTTTTATTATCGATGACGATATTTCAAATTATTGCCTTGCATTTATCTAATTATGTTAGATATACGCAAGGATCTAAGTCTAAACCAAGTAATTATTCTGATTAGTATTTTATCGTATTGGGCCTTGTTAGCTACACTTAGGTAGTTTAAAGATCATACTTTTTTGATTCTATTTATGGATTTTTTTTAATCATCTTGCTTTTTTTATTTATGGATAAACATTTCTGTAGACTTTTTGTACCTGATTCTGTGGTGTTTTCAAAATCAACATCATTAATTTTTCATCTATGTATGTATATGGATCGGAATGCCGGTTCTGTGGATATAACCGGCAAGAAACGGCACAGTTGTTTTTTTTTCTCGAAAAATGTACATTTTAAAGCTAATTATACACCATCTATAGATGACTTATTAATAGCTAATGTGCTGTGATAAAAATTAACTGAATTTAAAAAAATATAAACATATATATTACCTAATAAAATAACTAATACACATAAACAGTTATTTTGCAATTATTACCCTGTTTTCAATGTGGTGGAAAAAATGATTTGATCTAAAGAAATAAAGACGCATATAATGCATAAGTTCAGCCTCATATGGAATACTGCTTTCATCTTTGGGCGAGCGCACCTCTTCTTCTTCCATTTGACCGCATTGTCTATTTTAATGACCGGACTCTTTCTCATCGGCTTGATCTTTCGGAATTGCGTAGATACTTTGCTTCTATAGACATCTTTGATCGTATTTTCTATAATGAGTGTAATGAGGAATTGTTTCATTTGATGCCTACCATTGAATTCCACAATGGGACATTGCGACAGATTAAATTTCCATATATTTCACCGCGACGTCTGGAAATCTTCACCTGTGTGCTTGTCGTAATTTTTTGCCACACAACATATTTCCAAACCGATACTACTAGGAGTCTCCATAAAAAGAGTCTACTCATTCCTCAAAGACTGGCAACGTAACTGAAACACCTCTGGTGTATCAGTTGTACATGACCGGTGGCGATCACTTACCATCAGGTGAGCCACCTGCACGTTTTCTATATTCTGCTAAAAAATAGAACTGGATTAAACTTTTATACGTCACATTGTCATAACTACTTCATTTACATAGTTATTTTATTTATACACTTAACTCCATTTATTACGCAACTAAATTAATTAAAAAATGACCACATTATCGCTAAATCGATTTTGCGAGGCAGTTTTCCAATTAACTTCAAAATGGATATTCCATTTTGCTATCATTTCGTCGATATATTTTTTACATATACTCGTATTTATATCTAATTGGTTTATTCCGGAATGGTTTTGATGGTGATTTTTCTTTAGAAAATATAATTTGACTGTGGTCTCTAATTATTTGTATCAAATAAATTGAGTTTGTCGCCTTGCATACCGGTACCGGTGTGGGTATAAGATGCTTGAGGTCCCGAGCTCAATTCCCAGGTTAATCAATGGTCTTTTTTGTAATCTGGAAAACATAACTGCCAGGGTTTAGATATGTGTCCAATATGCCTATAGTTTGTCACCTTCACATTATGGCATTTAATTATCATCGGAACGAGTGGGTGTACTAGCGACACATAAGTGTGAACCACTTTCACCTCTGCTTACCCTGTCGCGTATAAACGGTGTGATGGTATGTGATGATATTTATATAAGTTGCTTTTGTTCTGTAACATAAATTTTGTGGCAAGGTTATAATTTAATTAATTATAAAATACTGTTAACAAAATGTGTTAACCCTGAGATATGTTTTAGACTTCTGCTTTTCTCCTATGACAATCCAAGCGTCAGGGTAACTGGAATAATAACAAACACATTCACACTGACTAATTTTCACATTTATAATATTGGTAAGATTAGTAGGAACAAAAATAGATGGTAGAGTACTGCAATGACTCGCCCGCATTGGTACGACCCTTATCTATTCCTGCCGTACCAATTTCAGTACTTGCCATTGTCGTGTTTCGGTAAGAAGACTAAGGATCTGGTACACTTGAGCAAGTGACTAAATATCCTAGTCAAGGTTGGCAACGCGCCATTAACACCATTGGTATCTATAGACGAAGGTTTCTTCTTAAAATCATGAGATCCGTTTCATTATTTGTCGTCCTATTCAATAAAAAAAGGCGGGTTTAATGAAAGTTTTCAATACTGTAAACGAATTTCAACCTTATTTTGCTGATAAATTACAATTTATTTTGCCAATAACTACAAAACTCGTTAATAAAAAAATAAAGTTGACAAACATAGGAAATGAACTATTTTGTCTCCGCCTACTTATTTATAGATATGTATATGCATTTAAAAGTAATGTTTAAATTGATACACTAAGATTTATTTTACCACAACACGCAATAATATTGACATTGTAACGCATTTTCAATTATGGTTCGCTGTATTGTGAAATGTTTCGACGTAAATCTACCAATAGAACTCCGTCTAGCAACATTGCTGACAATTATTTACCAGCCCTATGGTTTTTTAACCGCAAAACTTATTACCCGTATCCCGTATGCATTAGGGAGCTATTATGTGGACATATGTGTGTGATATTGCGACTACTCCGGTGGTCTTAATTGACACCCTGTCATATTGCATCATACGGCAATTCGTATTAGCAATTTATGTATTCGTATTTTAAATTCGCTCCAAATTATGGAGTTTTAAAGGGTAATTTAATTCGATCTAATGGGTTTTTTCTATTATGTTATATTATCACGTCCATTAACCCCGAAGGGGTAGACAAAGGTGAAATAAGTACACCCACGACTAGCCGATTATATTAAGTCCCATCATATGACAGGTGGCAAACTTTTGTCATATCGGGCACATATTCCAGTCCCGGGTTTTTGCCTAATTCCCGCCAAAAAGTCAATTATGACTTCTAAATTCGATATTTATGCAAAGAAAAAAAATAAAAGATATTTTTTAGTGATCGACTAAAACCTTTTTGTAATATATCTTACTAACATTATAAATGCGAGAGTTTTGTGATAGTGGATGTATGTTTATTAATTACTCTTTCAGTAAAAAACCACTGGACCGATCTGGATGAAACTTTACAGTAATATAGGTTCATCAGAATAACATATATGTTAGTTTTTATCCCGGAAAAAAACACAGTTCCCGTGGGATAGCTTTGTTCGTGATTTTCACGCGGCCGTAGTCGCGAGCGACAGTTACTATGATAATAAGTCTAGTCGAGTTTGCACTAGTAGTAAATATCCGCTTGGACCGGCGTCATACTGATACACGTCTTCAACATTACAGTTCGCTTTTAAATCTGAAACAAATAGAGTGAGCTTAGCAAATATCGACGGGAGAACTCACCGCATATTTACAAGTAATCGGCTTAAAGCCTTACATGAAAAGGCCTAGTGGCCACAAAGTTAAGCCCCCACATTGAACGGGTTGTAATTATATTTGTCATGTTCCGAGTAATATTAGTTTGTAAATCGCGAAGTGATTGTGATGCTAATAGCAGGGATGGTAGCCGGTGTGATTAGATTGATCGGATGAAATAATTGTATGAGGAATCATGTACCTATACCTTCACATATCCCACTAATAATATAAACGCGAAAGTTTGTATGTAAGTAAGGATGTATGTATGTTTGTTATTCTTTCACGAAAAAACTACTGGACGGATCTGGATTGGTATATAGACTACAGTTTGGAATAACATATAGGCTACTTTTTATCCCGGATAAATTTACAGTTCGCGTGGTTGGTTGTGATTTTCACGCGAATACGCGCGCGATAGCTAGTGTTCTTATAATGGAGTTGGTTTTTGTTTTAACGAATGCAAAATTATTATTTCTATATTAATAACCTACGTTTGACAGCCCTGATTTTAATGTAGTATGTCTCACTAGGGTAAGTCAGCGGGAAACTGTGAATCGTATATCAATACCATTTGTGAAGGTTTACACTTGTGCAAGTTTGTTAACTATTGTTCCCGCTTTAAATTAAAGTCATTAAGTTGGGTTGTTGGCATAGCGGTATCGGTGTCGGTTTTATGCAAAAGGTCCTGTTCTAATTCCAGGTCACGAAAAAATGTTATAATGCATTTTTTCAGATCTTCTGAATAATTCCCTTGGATTAGAATATGTGCCCGGTATGGCGACAGGTTTGCCACCGCTCACATGATTTGTTAGTCGTGGGTATACAAGTGCACACTGGCGCCGCTGGCGTTTATTAGTGTCACCTCTGTCTACCCTTTGCGGGATAATGGTCGTGATGATATTCATTTATTTATTAATTCGTGGCTACACTAATGTTGAATGTTTTTAAATGCAATCAGTTTCTATTAGTGTAACCCCAGAAAAATGTACCACCACTTGACTTATCAGCATTGCGCAGATGGCATTGTGAATGCCTTTGACCCGCCTCACATTGCCACCGTTGTAAGTTCTGTACGCCAGAATCAACAGCCGCAACCTCGTGATGACACTGAGCTATGAACTCAAGATTCCCAGAGCAAAACTAACCTGTCTTAGGACCCGAATCAATAATTAACAGAAGTTGGATAGGATTGGGAAAAAATGTTCTGTCAATGCGGGAAAAGTCATTGTGAATGCCATTGTAATTTTTTCGTGGCTACACTAATGTTCAATGACCTTGCCATATTGGCCGCAGCTTCAAACAGGTCTTACTTTATACGCAAATGCATTATTTTAAACACATCTTCACCCCTTTAGGCGATAGCAGGGTTAACATGGAACAAGTATCCGGTAGGCACGGATAAAACTAGTACTCACCAGAGGCGCCAGTGTTATGTAATACTCACAACCAGCTGATGACATTAAGTCCTACGATGTGACAGAGGTGGCATACCTGTCACCACACACAAATACCAACATTCCAATTCGTGCAGTGTAATTTTTTTTAAGAAAATCCGAATTATATTCAGAAAATCTGAAAAAACTTATCAAACTATTTTTTGTTATGCCCGACCTGGGAATCGACACCTATACCGGTATGCCCACGAGGCGATCCTTGTCTCTGATATGCGTAAATACACTCATTGGACTAGCGGTAGCGGTCTTGTTA
>DVZW01000207.1:0-11882 GCA_018237805.1 Mesosemia grandis
CGTACCTATCTCAAACCGGCAATAAATGTCTTGGCCAGGATAATATTTTACGGCGGCTTATGCATGCGAGAGCCGGGGTGGAGCGATGCTCCTTATCTCCATACCTACACATGTGGAATGACATCCAAATTTATCGACTTAAAAATACTCGCTCAGATTAAAGCTGAGATACCGCGTTCGACTCATGATGAAACTTATTTGAAACAAAAAATGGAGAATGTTTATTGCTGAAATTCCGTTTTCTCGGGTTTCTCACGTTGTTTTGAAAATGATGTTAAAACGTTTTTCAAGGGTATCATAATTAAAAATCAAGATAGTTTAAACGTACTACTCTACTCACACAGTTTTTGCTGAAATTCCGTATTCTCAGATTTCTGACGTTATGTTTTGAAAATGAATTTAAAAGGTTTCTCAAGGGTATCATGATTAAAAATGAAGATAGTTGAGACCCGCCACTCGACTCGCGTATTTATTTGCTGAAATTCCCTTTTCTCCGGTTATGTTTTGAAAATAAATTTAAAAGTTTTCCAATGGTAGGTATCATGATTAAAAATCTAGATAGTTTAGATCCACTACTCTACTCGCGACATTTTTTTATTGCACCTGTACGCCATAGGGTACATATATGTAATGTAGGTACTAGCTGACGCCCGCAACTTCGTCCGCGTGTACTAGATGGATCTAAATGAAATTTGGTATACAGATAGACTACAGTTTGGAATAACATATAAGCTTTTTATCCCGGAGAAATTTACAGTTCCCTTGGGATAGCTTTGTGTTGTTCACGTGGACGTAGTCACCGGCGACAGCTAGTAATTGTTTAATTTATTAAATATACATGTCGCTTGGCTCGATTTCACATGTAAACACAAGTGACTGACATTTTAAATGATTGCCGCTAATTTAAATAGCCCCTTGTGTCTTTGTATTTATTAAGTAAATAGTATTAACATAATATATAGATATATTATGATAACGAATTTCTAATTGCTACTTACAGTAAAATGTTTGAGAGGTAGGTAGGTATGTAAGTTTGGTATGGAGTTAGTTTAATTTATTACCTGTGACTATTTATGTAGGTAATGACCACATAACATAAAATTAGGTAGATATATCATGTAGAGAGATGATTTCTTTTACCTCAGATATGTAGCTTCGCGTGATGTTCATATATTTACTGAATTTTAGAAGGAGGGTAATTTTTTTTCGAGTGTATCCCATTTCTTAGGCACACTCTGACGCCCAAATGTTTGGATGGTTTTTGACATAAGAGGTGTCATTGAATTTTTTAGAATTCTGGTAGTGACATAGGCTATATACATTTTCAAAATGGCGTCCGCAAATGGAACATAAGCGAGGAAATCATTGAGTTACTATGTACTACGTATGTCGTGCATAGTAACTTAATGGAGGGAATTGTTTTTTTTTGCAGTGGGTTTTTGTTTTAGCGTTTAATAATTGCTCGTCAATTAATCTCTACCCTGTTTTAAGTTTAAGTTAAAATTAATTTATGCTATTACATCCTTTATTCGATTTTTTTATTCTTCTTGTACTGTGGTTATGACAATGGACACAAGACAGTGTAATATTACTGCAATAGTACAGGTAGATACTATTACTGTAATAGTACCGGTAGATACTATTACTGTCATAGTACAATGTGTATTAATTTTTTTACAGCTTTTTATGCAGTTGTGGCACCCACTGTATTTTTTGTACGACAATGACCTCGTGATAACACAACTCCTTAACAATGCTCAAGGAAAAACGGATTAATTTATTATAAATATAAGATCGTGATAAAATCGCCTGAATCTAATATCAAGATATCTGGGAATTGAACCCAGGACCTCGTATGTTTTTTACCGACACCGGTACCTATACGGCAACAAGGCGACAATAAAATAAATCTTCATAACTATATGTATTTTTTAGAAATACACAAAGTTATACAACATACAATGATAATAATTAATGGGTAATTAACGCGGTATATTTCAAAAACCTCTGAAAAGTTTACAGAGGTGACAAATTAACAAATGAGAAATGAGGTGAAAAACGACAATGGCAAGCTACGGGACAGGAATAAGTCATAGCAGAACTCTACCATCTAGTCACGATGCCAGTGAACCTTCGTTCGCCTTTTACTAGCTAGGAGGAAGGCAGTTGGCCTATTCTACACTGAGGATGATTACCGCGATAGTAATAAAGTGTATACTTAACTATGTTCTTTAAATAACCAGAAATAGAATGTATTTTCGAAATACCTCATTGCATTTCCTATCCTTTTTTGTAACAAGAGTAGCTAAGTGCAGTTTCTTGTATAAAGAATCTTTTCGTTTCACAAACCCTATTACTTTGAATCGTAGGTTGCTGTTACAATGTAAAGCTACTAACGAAGTAAAGCGAACACAGTGTAATGTACTCACATATAACGCATAATTTATTTTTATGATTCTAGTTAATTCTGAAGCTGAATGATTGACTTGAATATAATAATGCATTTTTACTTGACTTTAAGAGGATTGTGTTTTTCGAGCGTATGTATATAGGTATGTCCTTTTTTTTCACGCCCTACTACCCAAACGACGTTGGATACGTCAGAATGGTGGTAGTGACAAAGGGTGGTAGTGACAAAGGGTGGTAGTCACAAAGGGTGGTAGTGACAAAGGGTGGTAGTGACAAAAAAAGGAAAAAATACATTTTCAAAATGGTGCCTGCGTATTGAAAAATGGGGGGTTTTGCAATAAGGTTTTGTGTTTTCGTATTTAATAAATAGGTTTAGTTAATAGATTCAAAAGGTTGGCAACATCAACAACTGATCCGCCTTTGATGTCTTGCCCTATTCTCCTATAAAAAAAGGATTTATAATAGCTAAATAATGGAAATCTATTATCTGAATTATGAAGCAACATCGAATGCAAACACCTAACGCTCGCAGTTAATTGTTAATTAGATATACTTAAAGAATTATAAAACAAATGAAGTTTAAACACAGACACAATATAGCGAATACCTAATGAAAGGCCAAAGAATAACAGCTTGACAGAAACAAGACGTCAAAAGCCTCTAACAAAAGAAAAGTGAACTTACTAAATGACAAATTTAATAAAAAGAATATTTCAGAATTGTACTATAATTAAGTTTTTTTAAATCCACACTGTTCATTAAAAACTAGAAATAGCATTTAACGGCTTTGACAAAAACATACTAGGTGATGTTTTTCGAATACAAACATTCGAATAAAGAAAGTAAGTAATAGCATAAATTAATTAGAATTATAGATAACTTAAAAAAGTAAGTTTTAATTAATAATTACTTTAATCACTAAAACAAAAACCAAGTTCCTGTAGACTATACGTATAATTAGATATTATTATACATAACTCAAAAAATATTCGCTAGATTTTGCTTAAATTCAAATCGGACTACATGAAAAGTACTAGCTATCGAATATGAAAAGAGTCATCAAAAAATTTATGAGGTAACAAATATTTAAAAAAACGTTGAATTGACAACCTCCTTTTTTGGAAGTTAAAAGTACAAATAGGTATTGTGTGTAGTTATGGGTACTAGGTAATACTAGGCGTCCAACTACATGAATTACTACTTCGTGTCAAGAACCGTTCTGTGGTTCTAAACATTTCAATAGCACATTGTAATGCGGAAGTTAACGGAACTCGTTGCCATTGGAGATTACGGCTGTATTAGCTGCACCAAATTGGTTGTGCCTTGGAAGAAGGCAGAGTCAACAGTCACCTAAACTAAAGAAAGTACATCAAGAGAGTTATGAACGCGAAATGAAAGGAAGAGAAATGGGTGTCTTTGAGTCGTGATGTTGTGCGTTCGGTTCTCTCTGCTTACTCCGCAAGGGACCTGGCGTGATATGATAATAACAATTATTATTATAATGCCTTTGAAACCTGTCTAATATAATACTAATGATTTTACCAACCTTGCGTCCCACTCGAAGCTTGACTGAACTCGCTGTTACGGCATCACATACGCACAAGACAAAGCAATTTGTTTCTGTTTTAATATTTTAAAATGCCTTTCATGAAAAATAAATCAACGTTGGTTCTCCGTTGTGTTTCAAATTAGACTAAAAGTCCGCAGTGTGGGTTCGACGGAATTATATGACACGTCAATAAACCAAACCGCATCTATTATTCGACTGAACGGACAACCTTCCAGCTGACGTTGAATTTTAAACACGGTTTACGACCGTTCGCTAGTTTAGCAGGCAGACTCGATTGATGTAATTATCTGATTATAGCGTGCTTACTCCAACGGGAAATATTGGTGTAAGCATTACGAAATGAAAGAAGCATTAGGTGAGAAAGAAGATACAACACCGGATTGAGAGAAGAGCCTTTCGAAAAATCTGTGGAGTCGCTTGGAAAAAGTATTAGTGTAAACATGAGAAGGTATGGTTTGCAGAATCAGGGATAAAAGATGAAGGACAACTTGACGACGTTCATATGAAAGATTTATTTCCAGGGATAATGTATAGAAGTCAAGGATATGGTGTCAAAAAGATCTTGACTGATACTTTATTTTATTTTAAATCACATTTGTTTTAAAGTAGCTGCACGCTGAAGCCCGCTTCATGTTTAAGTTTTTTGACTCACGGAATTCGGGAAAAAATTATACAATAACTAGATACACAATATTTAGATGTAAGTACAACATATAAGTATAAGTAATCATCTCACTGCGAATTTTTTCATAGTTCTATTGCAAACAAAACGTCAATGCCCTTTGAAAAATAAAAATAAATCTTTGCTAACCTAACTTAACCTAACCTAACTTAAATTTTTCTATGATAAAAAGTATTGTGTTATTCTAGACTATTTCTGTACTACATCCATTAACCACGGGGCGTATTTGAGTAATAAATATCCATCTAAACTTTAGCACTTTAAACTTTAACATAGATTATTATTATCATTCTCTTAAAAACGGTCCAGGTTTCTTAATAAATAAGAAGAGAGAACCGAGCACCAACATTCACGATTCAGATGTCATCTAGAAATTTTGAGAAAATTATCCCGTGATGTACCAAGCCAGGTGGCTAGTCCTGCAAGTAGCAAGAGAAGGTTAAACAAGACATCATCACCTCTAGTGAAGGTATACAGGCGATGATATCCAATGATCAAGAGATTCATCTGTTTGTTCCTTCCTACTTGATAAAAAAAATCTTTATTACTAGTGGGTAGATTTCAGTGATAGCCATTCCCAATTAGTACCACCACATTTTTTATTTGCTTGTTAGTGTCGTGTTCCTGTTTGGACAGTATTGCTTAGTTATATTATTTGTTGGTGGCGAGTCTAATACCTACTAGGATTTATTTAAACAAAATAAATCTAGGAATAAAACAAGTTTCTAGTTATGTCGTGATGCTAACACCTTGGCGTAACTGCGAAGTGTAATAGAAAGGCCGCCGCTTAAATACGAGTAATAAATAAATATTTAACGACAAATATCAGCACTAAAGTCTCATGCATACTAAATATTGGAATTCCGTTTTGTAGCCGACTCAAAATGAGTAAATACTCTGTGTGTACACCTCCTATTAACAGGTCTTCACTCAGCTGTTATTTGAAGGAAACAAAAGTTCAAAATAGATCCTTATCATTAATTGATACGATCGATTTTTCAATGACATAAGAAAAATGCATTCAGATAAATCGGTCAGCATTTATTGCACCCACCAGCAATTTATTCAAAGTTAACGTTTGACTAATTTGAGAAGTATTATTGATGTGTCGTAAACAAGTCAGTTAAATTTTTAAAATGTTTCTAATGAAATTAATCTGCTAGCGGTTAATTTACTAGCGAATATTACATATAGCTGTAGCCCTAGTGACATAATTTATAACGACAATATGTATCATTATGCCTGAGATCCCCTGAGGACTTTGGCAGAGGTGTTTAAATCACAACTTAGAACAACCATGGTATTACGTCCTTATTGTAAAAAGTAAGAAGGCTAATAACAAGACGTGTATACCTAAGATATTCCCGAGCAGTTGAATCAAATTATTTTCAAGAATGGAAACGACCGTTACATCGTTAGCGTTTGATTCACTTAGTTTGCAACAGAGATACCCCTCCAAACCCCTTTCGAGAATTACGTATAAAAGCGAACAATAAGCTATATTCTGATTGTGGCATTATGATCGAATCCTGATGATGGAATCCGGGCTTCTGTAATAGTGACTTATGTTATGTTAACCATTAAAACCAACTTCCACGCAATAGCGAATATAAGTTGGAATAGAACCAAAGGAGGGACTGACTTACATATATTGACGCAATGGCCGACCCATTGCGTCAAGAGTCACTAAAACCGACGTGAGTGCTTGAAGAGCGAATGTTGATGAGGGGAAACCGGTGTAAATCATGATGATTGAACCTCGGTGCTCTCTGCTTACCATAGAAGGTAGCTGACGTGAATATACACTAGCAAACAAAGTCATAAAACTCAAAAAAGATTTTTAACATTATATTTGGAAGTACGAGAACAGATTAGCTTTTTATATACAATTAGAATGAATTTAAATTAAAAGTCTAAAAAAATATGAAATATACTCACTTTTGATTTCAATCGTGTTATATAAGAGGCAATTATTACTGTAACTTTATCTGATTGTTAAAAGAACATCAAAGAATTATATTGCAATATTTCATAAAATTATTTGAGGCTAAATTTAAATCCACATTCTACGGTACTTATCACGAATATATATCTGGATTATTTATTACTAGGAACCTATTTCTAGCTAAATTAATAACACTAGATGCGTGTAATACAACTGGCATCACAATTTTGACTGGCCAATGATATCGTACCTTGAACCTCGTTTTCACTTTTCACATTCACATAAACGTGTATTTTATTGTTTTGTACACTGTTATGCAAATGACTATTGCAAACAGTAGCCTTTATAGAATTGTTCCTTGGAAATAAAAAAAATAAAGTGAAAGGCAACTGTAGGCATATTGTTCTTGTTTGTCACGTTTCCTTTCAGTCTTTGTGTAGATAAATATTTACGCTAGGATATGCAAAAGAGGTTTTTATGGGACTACCGAATTGACCTTTTTTGTGAAACCCTTTTGGTGCGGTGTTTGTTTATTCATTTCTATTGATGGATTTGGGCACAAGTCCAATGTGTTGAATTGGGTGCTAGAATAATATGGAGCGTGAAAATTCTTGATTGTGCCAGATTGTGAAGTATGACCGATTTCTAAGATTCTCTTCTTATTTGAACGAGTTATCAATTTAAATGAAATGAAAGATGCCGCTGTTATTGTTTCTACATCATTTAATACTGGATCAGTTTTGATCATTTTAATTATAATTCTAATCGTTATATAATTATGATCTTCATATAATTCTGGTCTTTGGTTTTTACATAATTCTGGTTCTTTTTTAAAAAGTTTATTTTTAAATGAAGTTGGTTTATCTAGCATACCACTACAAGCGGACAGATTGATAGTAATACAGATGGTAAGAGGTAACCGTCGGAAAAGAGACCCGAGAGGGATGTTAAGTCTCTTGCATAAGTTCACCGATTGCGTTAGACCTTAAACTGAAGTACAAAATTGGCAAGCACTAACGTGTTATAGCGCCAGGAATAAGTGGGGCTGTCTACTGATTTTGACGAGTAATTTCAGAACTCTGCCGCCAAGTAGTATAGATAATGTTTTATCAAAATCAAAATCAAACCCAAACCATTTATTTATCTCTGTAAACTTTTTAGAAGAAATTGTAAATCCTCAAAAATTATTTAACCACTGGTTCAAAAGGCTGGTTCGTCGCAGTTGCTCTTTTCCGCTAAAACGTACGTTCTAAAGTTAAATAAATAAATAAATAAACGTTATCACGTCCATTGTCCCCGAAGCGGTAGACAGAGGTGAAACTAGTGCACACCAGCGGTACTAGTGTGTACTAGATATATAGATAGATAGACTATAGACTAGCCGACGGTATTAAGTCAGATGTTTGTGGCAAATGGCAAACCTGTCGCCATACCGGGCACATATTCCAGTCCCGGGCTGTGAATTTTTAACCTGGGATCTAAATCCAGGACCTTGTGCGTCTTAGAATAATATCGGTACTGCTTATTAAGTAGTAATAATCACTGTTTCATCTTCACTCCCCTTTCAAGCTTCCTGATAGACAATTAGTTTGCTAAGTTATCCTATTCGTAATGAAGTCCAGACTAATACAGGACAACAAGCACTGAGCGTCCAGAAATGTGTTTTCTAGCTTTCAATGTAATAAAAAACGCAGACAACATCGCGTGATTTTTAATAGATTACTTTTTAATTTTAGTAAAAGTATAATTTTGTCAGTTTTTCTGATAAACTTCACTCGGTCTCCCGTAGTACCTAATGATGTCCATCCACTTTGGCATTGTGTATTTATTTCGTCAGTTGTTTCCTCTCATATTTTTTTCACGTGTCTAAATCGACGAAGCATTTGTTATTAACCTAACTTGTAGAAATCATCTTACGTTCTATAGAAATAAATAAAATGGGAGTGTTTGTGTGTAATATTAAAATAACCGCTTTTTGCTAATTGCATATGTATCTACCTACATATAAGGTAGGTATTTACCTATACTAAAATAACATTGTTTCTTTTACAATTTTTGTCTGTCTGTCTGTATGTTCCGGCCAATATCTGGAACGGCTAGACTGATTTTAATGAGACTTCACTGGCAGATGTAATAAGAAGTTACTTAGGCTACTTTTTCATAACAAATTTGTTAAACTTCACGCGAAATCGCAGGCAAAGTTAGTTCTAAAATATACAAAATCCATCTATGGTGGAAAAAATACGCAGTAGCTATGGGATCGAGGTCGACGCTCAAATTTACGACAGGGATGCGAGACGTCATAAAAGCTGATATAAATCCTATTGGACCCAAGAAAAACAATCCGTATTCGGATATTATTTGCGTTAGGATCAAGTTTTATTCGAATTCAGCCGTATTCCACGTAATAGTTTTCTTATTACGTATTCAAACAAAAAACAGTATAAAAAAACTTCTTTAATAAAGTTTCAACAAAAAAAGCATACATAATTACTTTTATCACTAATACAAAAATCGACTTCTAAATAAGAATATCATCAATATAAGCTAAGGTATTATTAGATATTATTTTTCGAGATAACCCAAAAAGTATTTGACAGATCTCGCTCAAATATTAATGGAATCACATGACAAATATTAGCTATCGAATGTTAAAAGAATAATTAAAATTGGTACACCCAGTGAAGAGTTACGAGGTCACAAACATAAACACAAATTGAGTGTGTACCAGAGTACACAGGTGAGAAATGAAACTCCTTTATGACATATCATTTTTCTAATATTTACAACTTCTAACATCTACAAACAAAAGCAACATGGCGCGTAACCGAAAATCGTGACATTTTTTTAAACTGTAATAAAATTTCGATCATATAAATAAAGAAGTTTCCCTTTAAATATGGACAATTCCTATTTTTGGAAGAAGGTAAAAAAAATCTGTAAAATAAAATATAGCAAAATAAAAACATTATTAACCGGTAACTTCTTGTTTTAAACCTACATCTCGTTACAGGTACCGAGCTTGCCAAAGATTATTGTGATATTGTATATAGAAAGCTCAGCACATTAAAGACAACGGAATTGAACTACAGTGGATCGTAACTATATTATGTTGTTTTGGCAGCCCAATCAAAGGGCTTCTATATTGAAAGTAATATGGGTAACAGATACAAAATATTCGTAACTGGTTGGCGCCCGCGACTATGTTCGCGTGTAAAAAAAATTGTTTTAATTTTTTATAGTCTAGAACCTGGTCAGAGATTTTGTCGATAGATAAGTAAGGTTTGCATAAAAATTCTGTTCAGCCATTTTCACGTGAAACGCGGTCAAATAAACGGACAAAACGATAAACTGACAAAATATTTAAAATTTTTGGAACATGTTCCGTTATTGATTTTAAGTATCTCCAGCCAACTTTTGTTCGATTATTTCTACGAACTTTCAATCCTCTTTATCTTTAATAGTATATAGTAATCTCTTTA
Organism: Mesosemia grandis; assembly: GCA_018237805.1. NCBI lineage: Eukaryota > Metazoa > Arthropoda > Insecta > Lepidoptera > Riodinidae > Mesosemia > Mesosemia grandis. The sequence continues at coordinate 10,089 of DVZW01000207.1, forward strand.
TCTTTATCTTTAATAGTATAGATTTGTTATCAACGTGATAATAAATGACCAATATGCGAAAGTGTAAGTTGGTATCATTGGAGACTAAGAAGACTTATTTTGAGACTTTGGATACTACGAAGACTTAATAGATATCTATTGGGATTTAATTCGTAGACGCTTATCCTTGCTTATTCTTGCTCCTTACAACAAGAAGCAAAATTTATTCGTTTAATGCCAATCTAATAGCAAAGCAAAGACATGTTCTTATTGAGAAATAAAAAAATAATTAAATATCATAACGAAGATAATGGACGATTTTCGTGAATCTTATATCCACACCGCTACTATGCCAACGAAGTTATTAATGAAAGCATAACAGAAAAGTACTTTTATAGTAAATTATAACCAGTGGCCCGTCGCGGCTTCACCCGTGGTATATAATACAATATTTATAACCTATATCCTAAGACGATAAAAAGAATTTCCAACATAAAATTATTTTTTAAAATTGGTCCAGTAGTTTCTGGGATTAGCGCATTCAAACGAACAAACCAACTTGTCAGCTTTAAATTATTAGTATAGATATTGTATGTATGTATGTATATTAATATATACAGGAAAATATGTATGTGTAGGTATTGCTATTTACGTAACCGATATAGGCAGCACTAAGGTGTAAGATCAGCTGAAAGACTCCGTCGGCAATTAGCGGCGCAGTTCGCAAACAGCCGGTCGTTCCTCGCTATACCAACATATATGCTTCTACGCTACATTTGATGGTACGGATAGCATATTTAAATGCACGACCAAATATTTCTCTCTATTTTAAATTACAATCCAAAAAAAAAACTAAAATGACAAAAATTTGGCGCTTAGTTTTTTCTGCTTACCCACCAAGGCGTGATGATATAATAATAAAAAAAAAATTTTGGACAAATTGTACGAATTGATCTAACCAAAAACTAAACAATTTTTTTACTTGTGATAAGGGTATTCATCATATATTATAACGTCGAGGAAACGAAACCAGTGTTTTAATCGTGATGTTTGACGCTCGGTTCTCTCTGCTTACTACGCAAGAGACCTGGCGTGATTATATAATAATAATACGTAATATTAATATATAAATACCGAAATTCAATTAAGCACATATTCTCAGAAATACAGACATCTATGTTCATCACACAAATACCTACTCCCTCGGGAATCCAACCAGAGCCTTGTGTATTGCCGCAGTTAGGCGTGTACGCTTACCACACTACCAACGAGACGGATTTTCTTTTGTAGACAATGCTTTATTTATACCTATATCTTCACGCATATCGTCTTATGATGGGGTAGGCTGATACCACGGTTCTGATATTGGTACGGCAATGCATAATCAAATCGAAATGGAAGCATTGACATTATTGCGGCAGGAGTAGGCGGTGATACAGATCAGGGTGAATCATCGCAGACCCATATCACCTAGTAATATCAATCATCTCACCGGCGAGGTCTTAGGTTCAATTTCTAGGTCAGAAAAGCTCTTTTTTAAGATTTTCTGAAAAACATACTAGCCTTGACATAAGATATGTTAACGTATTAGGTAACACGTTGCACTTATATTTACTCCTTCGCGGATAATGGGGTGATACGATTGAAAATTTAAAATCCTATATGTATAACTAAGTATTAAACCAACTGATTCGGATCCGGGTCTCATTCAGATATTAACAATGGTCAATTAATTATTTTAATACTGATTCAATAGTAATTTAAAATGAATTAATTCATGAATGTTTTATTATGTTTATTTTGAGAGTAAAAACA
>DVZW01000208.1:0-11878 GCA_018237805.1 Mesosemia grandis
GTCTACGCGTCATGTAAGAACGCTGCCAGTCAAGGCGCAGTCTGACTGCCAGCGTTTTTTTACATGACGCGTAGTCTACGCGATTACTCCGCCAATTATAAATCGATTTTAATTATTCCGTTTTTATTATATAGGGTTTGTATCAGAGGTGGTCCTATATACATTTAATAGAAAGGAAGGACAACTATCTCGTCAGCGAGAAAAAAAATCATTTTTACTAATAATGGAAATGTTCCGTTGTAGACAATAGAAGTTTTTCATTAAGTAATTGTGTTATGACCTCATATTAAATTGTGTGATGGTCGCATTACGCTGACATTAATTAACAAACAACATGTGAATGTAGGGCTTGTATATAGCCTTACGCTAAATCTCTCGCGGGGTATACAGGACGGTGCACACAAACATTTAATACTCTTCTCGCATTTGGCGATTCAATATTGATGTATCATCTTCGAGTTCGCGTCAGGCGTAATAAGATCTTGTAAATCAAATAATCGTTAATTGAGATCAATTAGAATAACTCCAGCTTCACAATGGAATAAATAGCAGAGGTATTTCCAAACCGATACGTTTTAGGATATTTCTAGAAAAAATATTTATTGATCAAAGGCTGGCAACTTAAGTGAAACGCCTCTGGTGTTGCGATTATACCTGGGCGATGAAGATCACTTACCATTAGGTGGACCTCCTGTTAGTTTGTAATATACAATTAATAAAAATAAATAAATATCTTCGCGTCCTTTGTCCTTGCAGGCGTAGACAGAGGTGAAACTAGAACATACTAGCGGATTGTGTACTAGTATACCCATGACTAGCCGATGATATTAAGTCCCATCATGTGACAGGTGGCAAACCTGTCGCCATACCAGGCACATATTCCAGTCCCACATAGTGAATTATTTCAGAAAATCTGAAAAAACTCATTATACCGTTTTTTGTCCTACTTGGAGGACCAAACCCAGGACAGACACCGGTATTGCAATGCCAACGAGGCAATGGTCTGGGATTCTTATGGATAACTGCCTTCCTGCCAGGAAGCTTGTTAAGGCCAAGTAAAGGTAAAGCATGTCACTAGGTGGTGGAGAACTGCATTGACTCTCCAGATTGTTACCACTGCCTTACTGATTCGTGCCACAATTACATCATGCTTGTCATGCTGTCATGGTACCTGGTACACTTACGCAAGTTATTAAACACCCCACATGAGGTTGGCAATGCACCATCATCATTTTTGGTGTCTATAGGCGATGGCTTTCTCTTAATATCAGGAGATCCATCTGCTGGTGAGGAGACATAATTTTTCTATCAAAAAATATGAACCATCAAATCAACAGCTGAAATTATAAAGTGGAATATATTTACTTACTGCTTGGGTAGACCAACCAACTCGACATAAACCTTCATCAGTAACAGTAGCTTCGAAATAGTATGCACCTTTCGTGTGAACACCCTTGGTCGCCCGACATCCGTGCCAACCATTATGATCTCTAGACTGACAACGTAGTCCATCAGGAGTAACCGCTAACGCGTCAGTTCTATCAAAGAATGACATAGTCCATTCTGTTGATGCTTGCTGAACAAGTTTACTCGTTTTCCCTTCTTGAATATCTTTAAGAGTCTCCCAAACGATTTGCAGAATTGGTAAACAAAAAGCGCCGGTTTTACCACTACCGGTTTCAGCAGCCATAAGTACGTCACCACCACCTAATATCAATGGTATTGCTTCAGCTTGAACATCCGTCGGTAAAACCCAATCCATCTCATCTATCGCCTTCCCCAATTCGGGAAGAACTCCAAATTCTTCGAAAGCAGTCATTGTTATAATATGTCACGATTCACAATTATTGAAAATTATTATGCCTTAAAAAAACAATTTAAACACCAATAGAGTGTTGTGATTTCCATTCACCCTTTATTAAAAAAACTAACCAAAGATATATAATTTTAAATGAATAAAATTCATCGACGCAATGTACTTTTTGGCTTTAGCTAGAAACAAGATAGTAGGAGACAGGAGACAGGAGTTGACGTGAAGTTGACACTTGACTCTGAAGTTCTGACTTCTGACCATAGAAATATTATATTTATCTCTATGGTTCTGATTTCTGAATAGGAATACAAAATATACACCGCGATAATTTCAGATATCGATATAACTTCTCGATATTGAAATTGTTAACATCTTTAGTAAAAAATCGTTCTTCAAGAACGAGAAAGAAGCTTTTTTCGTTGAACATTTTTTGGGTGAACACATGGAACTCGAGTCATCGTCACTGAATGCTTTCCATACTGTGTATATTAAACTAAGCAATGAGACTAAGCAACTAGACTAAACTATACCAAAATTAGCTTTAGTCACGTTAAAGCATCAAATTCGTCATCCCTCCTTAATGTTTAGTCAGGACTAAATCTAATTTTCGTTTAGTTTAATATAGCAGGGCACAATAGAATCGACCCCATATCCGATCCATATCCGACGGACCGAGGTCCATCGGATAGTCAATAAACGTTACGTAACGAAATGGTATACCTTTCTATAAGAAGTTATCATTTCAAAAATGATGATTTCAATTGAAATCATGTATTCACACTTCACTCCGTTTGCGTTGTCCTAATAAGTTGCTAGCCACCTTTTTACCAATGCGTAAAGTTCACTTTTGCATTAGGTGGTGCGAGAGGTGCAATTCTAACATGACTACGACAAATATAAGACGATTTTTGACTTACATAAATACGTTGCTTATTAAAAATAATAAATATATTAGAAACGAGCTTTTGTGGTAAATGCACACAACGTGCGACTCCAAGAAAAAAAGAAGTCTGTTATGACAGCGGTCATGATAGCGTAATGTCGTTGTCAAGTGTCAACTGTCAATCGAAATATTAGGTTATATGGTTTGAATTTGAAATAAAAATTTGGTTAGAATTAGATATATCAATTGTATTGTTATGCAATATCAAATGTTTTATTAACTCACATAATACTGTTAACAGGGTATCGATAGTTTTAGAAAATGCATTCATAAAAGCATATATTTTTGAGTGGTGAACTATATACTTTTAATTAAAAATTAGAATGGAATTGGAACATTTACAAAATCCGACCACGAATAAATCTTCAAAATTATCATCTTTTGGCAAAGTTCTTATTTATACAACAGGCGGATTAGCTGTGGGTGTTAGTATTATTTGTTTGCCGTTTGTTTCACCAGCATTTAGAAGAATTTGTTTGCCTTATGTACCAGCGACAAATAACCAAATTGCTGGAGTCAAAGCAGCATTAAAAAATCAAAGTGGAAAGTTATTAGATGTAGGTTCTGGTGATGGTAGAATTGTATTTACTGCGGGCAAATTGGGTTTCAAAGCAGATGGTGTAGAGCTCAATCGTGTCCTCGTCTATTATTCGAGAATAAGTGCAATTATTAATCAACAGTATAAGTCAACAACATTTTATAGAAAGAACCTTTGGCGGTTTGATTTAAATCCATATAATAACATTGTTATATTTGGTGTGGAACAAATGATGAAAGACTTTGAAGAAAAATTACTTAAAGAAACAAACAAAGGGACAGTTGTTGTCGCTTGCAGATTTCCTTTACCCAGCTTGATACCAGTTCAAACTTATGGCCATGGTATAGACACAGTATGGAAATACATTATTGACAGATAATATTTTGTTTAATTATAGTATATCATTAAATAGTACATTATTTGAGTATTGTATTTTTTAAAAACTTACAATTGACACTTTAAATAATAGGAACCGGTGTCATAGGTGATGCACGTCAAATGACACATTACAATCATCAACACCATATCAGCCAGGTGACCTCCACTGCTGCGTCCAGACAGACCTCCCCTAACGACCGTCATAATAAATGGACCTGTGCTGCTGCCATTCAACACTATTTATGCATGAGAATTTAGATAATATGTCACCTTACATGTGACTGTGATAGATGCACCTCATTATTTAAAGTCATTAAATATGGAAACCTGTTACCCATATTGCAAAAACTTTATGATTGACTCCAGTTTATGGGAAATACCTCACAACCTCATTTTTCTCTAAAGTCACATGTCTTACTTTAATTAAATTACTATTAAATGCTTTTTATACCTAGGCCATAAATGGTATAAATATTCAAATAGGATTAATTAAAAATTCCAATTGGTAGAATATGTATAATAAAAACATCAAAACCGTCCACTTCGTTTTCTACCCGTATATTTTGTATCTGGTTTTGTTTCTTTGCCTTGTTTTCTTCTCCTCTCTTTCTTTTCCAGCAGCCAAGCTCTTGTATTTTTCAGAGGTTTACCTCTTATTCCTTTTGTAGCCTCTCGTCTTGCATATTTTATTTGTAGATTGTCACTTTCCTCTGTACCTAATCAGTTATTTAAATTAAATTAAGATTAGTAACTTAAATTTAATATCATAGATTGAAAAGCCTAAAATTGAAATATATTTTATAGCACACTGTGACCTAGACCTGCACTTTATACAATGTTTTCTGTTATCTATATAGTCTACTTTTATAACACGTGTGTAAATTTCTTTTAAAGCACTCTGTTACCTAAACCCACATTTTACATCCCCCCACATAAGTAATCTTCTTTTTGTATATAATACTAATCTATATAATAAATAGTTAGGTTTTTTCAAACACATTTCGCCTCGGTAATTTTGCACAAGAAACTCAATTAAATGTTTTTAAATAGACTCCACAAAGATAGGGGAAAATGGAGGAGGGGAGGGGGGACCATGACAAAAAATGACCAATCGACCGACTTCAGAGATGCAAATAATACATAAACAAAGGCAATTTTCATTAGGTTTCAGAAATAGGAGTTATCGGTTTGACCTGTATGTATGTATGTATGTTAGTCTGAGATTATCTCGCGTATGGCTGAACCAATTTTGATGTGACTGCAGACTATGGGAATATGGCTTTTACAATAACATATTATGTACTATAAAATATTGTTCATTATGTTATTGTATAAATGAGAAATTAAAAAATACATTTTTTTATTACCTAAGGCCTGGGGTAGTGGTGCCACACCTCCTGTCATTAATACTAGAAAGAATTTCTTAGCTTTTGCTGAATTTGGGTAATCTATAACAACCCCTCCATAAAAGCCTGCTTTCATTGCCTGTGTGGTAACTAATTCTAATTGACTTTCATTTTCTGGATAGAATTGAAATGCCGCTCTTGCTGATCTTGACTGAAAAATCACAATCACTTGATTAATCTGGTCAAATTACAAATTCTTAAATCATATAAACTCGTGAACATAAACAAGTACGTAGATAAGTTAAAAAATTACATTCTTGAAAGACTAAGTTTGAGAAAGTGGTGGTTGTAAGATATCGAAAAAGTATCTGCTATCCATTTTTCAGTGTGAATTACAGTTGCAAACACCATACTACATTATTACTTTAGTAGCTTCTCTTTATAAGCTGATAAAATAAAATGTGCTTATAAATTTGACATACATAATATCGGTGTTTGTCAATGTTGTGTTTTGGTTTGGAGAATGCAGTAGCCGGCGAAATTAGTAAATATACTTGACAACCCAGTCATCTGGCATTGAACTACCAGCAGGATCAATTTTGACTATTTTTGTGTTTATATGGTTTAGATTCACAACAGGAGTTAGTAGGTTGGAGTGTCACCTGCTAGTATAAGCATAAAATAAAAGGTAAAATTAAACTAAATGAATAAATAAAAATAAATAACACTCACCAATGTGGCATATAATGTGCAAAAAAAGTTATATAATCTTTTAACAGGATGATGTGATTTCTTATCAGCATTAAAAAGCCATTGCAATGCTGAAACTGATACTGCACCAGCAAAGCTTCCAGGTTTAAAAGGTATACCCTGACCCATATCAGCCAGAATGAGGTCACCTTCTGCTTCTCTTTCTAGTGCTACATCTATTAAAAGCAAATAAATATAATATAATTAAAGAAATAGGAGACAGTAGGTTACTTCTCCTTTACAGAAGATCACAGACAACAAATAACAGGTTTGCCACCTGTGACATGATGGGACTTAATCTCATTGGCAATTCGTGCGTATACTAGTACACACTAGCACCTCTAGTGTGTACTAGTCTCACCTCTCTGTCTATCCCTTAAAGGATAATTCATGTGATTATTTTTTTTAAATTTTATTTTAGGAATTAAATAAAGTTTTTTTAAAAATTCAGCAATTAAGTCCATGGCATGGCCTCTAAATTATAGCCAGCATACATAATCACTGGACCAGTAATTGAGATATAATTTATTGTAAAAATTCTTATACAATACAAATAATTATTGGCCTTGTTGATCTAGCACTACTGGCATTGATCTGCTATCAGAACAATGCACATGTTGTGTTACATTCCCAGGTGAGGTGAAAAAATTGTTTATCGAGTGTTTTAAATTATTCTGATAAAAACTGGCAGAGGTTAGATATGTGCCCGGTAGAGTAACAGGTTTGCCACCTATCACATCATTGATGTTAAAAACTCTACTATGCTACTCGTAAGTCTACAACTACAAGTAGCATATAATACTGCTACCAGTGGCACATAAGTCTGTAATATTTTCACCTCTACCTACCTCTTATAATATTATTCCACAAGGCTCTAAGTGACACAGGTTATAATTTTTTAGGAAATGTGGTGTTCTTTTCCTTTATTCATCAGCAGGCTGAGGTGATACTAGTAAATATTTACACTTTACGTTACACCCACAATTGGCTGATGACATTTTAGTCCCATGATGTAATAGGCAGCAATCTTATTGTCATATTCGCAACATAGCTAATCACAGGCAGCTAAGTTTTTTAGAAAAACGGAAAAAACTTATTAAACCAATTTGCATGACCTGGAAATTGTATCGTGGTTGTGCATCTATATGTGATTTAAGTAGCTGTAAGAATAATAATTAGCAAGTTTAGTTATACCTAACATATCTGATGAAATGTCCAATCCCATCCACATGTGCCCATTTTCTTCAAGCACCGAACCCGATAAGCCTGAACCACATCCAATATCTAAGAGAAGACAAGGTTTATCTTCTGGTAGTAAAAGTAGCTCAAGGCATCTTTCAGTCATTTGAGCCTGTATATCAATTATTCTTGAACTGAAATTATTTCAAACGTAGGATTTTAATTGATTAATTATATTAAATGTAATTTAAATTATTAGGTATATTTTACTAACTTTTGTGTGTACTTTCTAGCTTCGTCTGCATTATAAAACTGGAATAAAATAAGAATTACAAAATATGGCAATAAATCATTGAATTATATTTAAAAGTTTAAAATAGATATTTACTAGTTCTGGTGGAGCCTGGTGTTCCGGTCTCTTAGACATGTTTCTCCTTAATTAACGGCTATCTCGGTATATACAACTAAATGACTACTTTTTACTAGAAAATAAACATTTTTCTATTTATAAACTTAACAATACAACTGCTTTTACTCCTAAATTCTAATTTCTAACCTAAAATCCAAACAGGTGAAAACAAAAATTTTTTTAATTGTTTTTTTTTATTTTCGTTCGTCCCGGTTAAGACTGTTGGCCATGCTGCCTTTTCTTTCGTGAATCTTATTTTGTAATCCAAAGTCAAGTCGTCTTAAGTCTGTCCCAGTCGTGTTGGCACCTCTCATTACGCGTAAAGCGAAAGTATACTTAATGCAGAGAAAACGATTGCCATCGACTTCTTGGGATAACACAAACGGAAGGCATACGCGATTTCACTTCAATTCTTCATATACGACCATTTAATGATAATTCATTGCTTAGCAAATCACTTTATGCACTAAAACTAAAATTCAATTGAGATCATACGTCCAATCTCGTCGTATTCCAGCCATAAAGATCATTGTTTTCGATCATTTTGTCCCTATGAGACGAGCTATATCCCGTGATCATGCTACCCATTATGCCGTTATCTTTTCTGTAAATAAGGACGAAACCAAATTACTTTGCAACAATTCCGCACCATATGCAAAAATACACTTTACGTACGTTTTACTCCGACACCGAGGCATCCTTAGGAGTAGACCGTACACTACGCAAACAGAGTACAATTTTTAATATCGATTAAAAGAAATTTCGCCAGAGAGCATTATGCAGCATAATACTCAACGTTGAATGTTTTAACTACAGCAACGCTTTGCACGTTTGCGTTTAATTCACGTTCGAATTAAGTATCAGCATCATTCGTCATTGTGCGCCGCTGCATCGTATTTACTCTATAATTGAAAAACTACCAAAATATTTTCATAAACTAGCAATCCTAATATCAATAGACATTTGCAACATATGATATTGACATTTGACGGTCCTATCAAATTATGTATCAAAAGATTTGAAGTTAGAAATAACATTTGGCGGGATTTTATTATGTATTTGATGTAGTAATTATGGTGGTTTTGGCGTAGAAGTATTAACAGACATTTGAATTAATTAAAAATAATATTAGTACCCTTTAGCCTCTTTTATACATTATACAAATGCCTCGAATACTGAGTATAAAAAAGGTAATTATATGATTATACCGGACTAAAATATTAGTTCAGTCTCTGATTCTATGATCTTATTTTGTATTTTTGTTTCAGCAGTCCCAAAAGAGTGCGGAAGTAAAAAGTCAGAAACCGATAACGCAGTTTTTTAAAAGTACTCAAAACTGCAGTCAACCTTCAGGTTCAATAGGTCGTGTACCATTAGAAATCTCGAAGGAACCGCTATCAGCTAAAAGAAAAGCGTCTTCCCCTGTGTCCTTGCAATCTTTAACAAATGCTAAAAACAAGTGTTCGCAAGATGAGCTTAAAAAATGTAAAATCAGTAAAGATATTATTCCATTATCACCAAATAAGTTTACCACAAAAAAGGATTCTGAAATAACAACTGTGAGTCAGGAGGACAATGTTACTGTTAGCAATAATAAGTATAAGAGTCCATTATCATCATATGATATCAATTCCACTCAGGAGATTTCATGTTCGTTAAAGGAATGCAGAACAAATTTTGAGAAAGAAAATCTATTAGAGCTTTCCAAATGTGAGAAGAGTAATAGTCAACATACTACAATTAGTCCTGATAAAAGACTATTTAAGAAATCTCTAAGAAAAAGTGCAACAGGTATAAAATAATTAAGTAACAACTGTGGCAGCGTAGAGAGAGGGAGGGGGGAGGCACAAGTTGCCTAGTATAATATAAAAAAATAGTAATTGAAAAGTAAAAGAACCCTGGGGTAATATTTAAAGAATACATTGGCCAAATTTGTGATACTGCTGTACTGAACACAATTAAAATAATATATATTTGTTAATGCCTAACAAAACAGATTTACGGAAGATGAAAATTTGTTACTATTTCAGCTCTTGCTAGCTCTTTAATATTACAATAACAAGTACACCAGAGTGAGTGTTTGATGTTCAAAAACTAAATAGAAACAATCTAGATTTATAATATCATCTATAATTAGCACTAATATATATTTAAGAATATGCAATAGTAACATGGGAGATCACAGCTGACTTGTCTTGGCCAAATAAGTCACGATCTAGATTCTAGATTCTAGAAGAAGGCAGGGTCAATATTTACTGAGAGTGCATGAAAGTCATGAATGTTGAAGAAATGAAACAGTGTGTGTGAATCATGTTTGTCGCTTGGTTCTCTATGCTTACTCGGAAAAAATCCTCAAGTGATGATATAATAAATAATAATAATATTATGTAGTTTTTATATTTTATATATAAAAACACCAATTATACAAGGTAAATATGTTTGTTAACTTGTTTGTTTTCTTTAACAGATATAATGATTGAGAGACATACAAACACTTCTACTAAACTTACTTCACCAGTTAAACTCCTAAGCTTGTCTAATACTGGTGAAGATCTGTTTGATGATGGTTGGGATATGGAAAATATTGAGGTGAGCGTAATATACATTTTGCCATTATAGAAAAATGAAGACTTATTTTTATAATTTGCCATTACTTTAAGAATTAGTAATTACAACTAACTGTTAAAACTCTTGTACTGTCATACATATAATAATTGTATAATCTATAATATGTATAAATGGCAAACCTAACTGACTTATGTATCAACATACAACCAAAATTATGTACTGCAATTTGAAATTTGGTACAGGGGTTAATTTTATAATGTAAGTGAGAACTAAGGAAGGATTTATAAAAATTCAAACTCTTAGTGGGTGTAATAGGGAGATGAAGTTTGTATGAAATTTTCCCATTAAAATCAAAGTACACTAGGAAGAAGTTGCTGGCGGCAAGAAATAATTGTATAATTATTTTTTTGATAAAACGAAAACCGATTTTCCTAAAATTTATATGGGACCACCTCTGAAACGTGATTACTCCGCCAATAATGCAAGGTTCGGAATTAGCTTGATTGGGTTGTAAATATATGTCACAAGTACGACATCTGTGATCTCGAAGGCTAAGTTACAATTTAGCACATGCATATTCCCATCTTTTTTATTGTATTCGCCAATTCACGGGCCTTTCAAAAATATGCAAAACGAAAATCAAAGTGTTCGACCCGGGACACAGGTAAGGCTACAAAGCAAATTACAAACCAATAGGGCACTGAAATATTTTTACTAAATACTTTTATTTTACAAATAGGACGTGGAAGATTTGGACCTGAGCACAATCCAACGTTGTACGATTGTAGCAATAATTGACCATGGTGATAAGTTAGAACTGAGTTTAAAAAACGAAAGCAACCTGAAATGTGCATGCTTTGTGGAAGGTGTATGGTGAGTTAATGTTGAAGAACAAAACGGGTATTAGTGAGCCATGATGCCTGGTGCTCGCTTCTTTTTGCTTTCATCGCAAGGGACTTAGCGTGGTGATGTGTTGATATTCAGAGGAAGACCTGTGACTAACACTTGAAGATTGTAGCCTGAAAATTATTGTTAAATGGGTGTGTTTTTATTAAAACAAGTAATTTATTAAAAACATATATTGGAAAAAATGCAGAATTCTACTTTTTTATTTTCTATTTTCCTGGCTGAATAGCTTTGGCAAGGTTATCCCAGAGTTTTCCTGTAGGATCCCATTTACTTTTGAACTCTTCCAATTCGGCCGGGAAATACTTTTGGCTTGCTTGGATGAAAGCCCAAGTGCCCTGTTTGTTCTTTTCTGTACATCTTCCACACGCTGTCTCCATTGCGTCTGGGAAGTATTCTAGAACGAAACGTAAAAATTGCACTGGGATGGGAAATAATGGTTACAATTTATTCCACCTATCCCTTCGGGCAAAAGAGGCATGACGAATGCATATACATATTTGGGAACACTTAATGGTTAATAGAACCACAATTTGCAATATTTATATGTTACTCGCCTCTCGGGTTTCACTGCTGTAATTTCTGAGGTTAGCGCTGTAATTTTTATATGTCAGAATCAACAGCGCTGACCTTGTTATAAATCTATACTATGTACCCAGACTGTCCAGAGAACGTTTCTCGTTGACTAAGGTTGAGAAAGTAACCGCAGATTCAACAATTACAAGGGCCAGTTACCTACCTAATAATCAGTAAGAAGTATTTTACGACATCCAAGGAAAAGTTAGGGGTGGCCACATTCTAAGCTGGCATCACAATGTGGGACACAGATATCTTTATAAACATTCTGAGGTACATACTACATATTTTGTTTGTCACTATGCGATTCTACATACTTTTTATCCTACCCCTCCTAATACTTCTGTTAAATTCGTTGCGGGTCCCAAGACGGCTTAGCTTTTCCCTGGGGATAGCTGAGTTCATAGCTCAGTGTCATCACGAGGTTGCCGCTGTTGATTCTGGCGTACAGAAGTTACAGCGGTGGGAATGA
>DVZW01000209.1:0-11877 GCA_018237805.1 Mesosemia grandis
GGTGAAGTAAGCGCTGACTAAACATGAGCATCCACGCGTTACGAAACTGCGTTAATTGATATGAAGATCGTCTATCCAGGAAAGAGAGAGGTTCGCGGTGTACCCTTTGTCATGAGAAACTCTACACCTCTATGGTATGACACTATTCAAACTGTTTAATTAGTTGGTATCAAATTTCACGGCCATATCTGATATTAGATCAATGATAAGTTTACCTTTTCAAGCATTTCTGTTGCACACTTGGCTAATCATTGTAGATGGTTGTTATTTATGAGAATTCAGGTTTTGTAATTGAAATATATTAAAACAAACTTTAGTTTTTGAATCATGGCGGTAAGAATTCAAAAGGAAATGTCTATGGTCGAAATACTTTTAATTAATTAATTAATATATATCTATTATGTAAACAATTGCCCGCGTTTAATCTAATAGCTAGTTATGCCAGCTGTAACTAAGTCACATCTGCCTTTCTCTACGGAATCTCTGGCGTGAAGATTAGCATTACTCTTATTTGGAAATAATACTGGTTTATAAGAGGGGTTATAAGTTTCTCCTGGTGGTGATAACTTTGTATGAGTCATACTAATGGTTATTTCTCGAAATGTCATTTGACCTTTAGTAAAAGCGATGAGCAAGTTCTATGAAAATCTTTAATAGTTAGTTAATTGCTTCGTAAAACTTTTATAAACCAAATTACCTTGAATTCAGTCACAAATTTAGTACAAGTTTTTGACAGATTAAACCATTTAGAACTTCTACGGGCCCTACACACGATGGAATTTGATGAAAACTTGTAGGATTGACTCAAGTTTGGAGTGCCTTTATGACATTTTTAAGGGACCCGACACACGGTGGAATTTGCTTGACGTGTAGAAATGACTTAAGTTTGGAGGCTTTAAAGTTTGTTTAAGGATCCGGCACACTATTAAACTTCCTTCATTCTTGTTGTAAAGTCTCAAGGTATAGTTACATATGACTATCAACGACGTGATATATGGAAAACACTGTTATAAAATCCAAGCTTGATTGATTTTGAATTTAAATAATAGTTAAAGCCTACAGTACAGTTATCTGGTAATACTTTTTGACTAAAGCCATGTTCGCTATAATATAAAAGACAAAAGCATTTTTATAGCTTATCTCCTCGTTGGGCGACATATTGGATTTATAACGTTATTTAACTAGATGATATTATCATATAGTGTATTTGGAACAGATACAAAATAATAGCAATACGTCCCAACTAAGAATAGAACTGATGCGACGCCATCTTGTTTCGCAATTCCGACCCAAGATGGCGTCATGACCGTTCTATTCTTGGTTGGCATGGATTGTACCTTGAATTTTTAGGTTCTATTCTCTGGTCTCTATAGTTTTGGGGAGAAGTGAAAAATGAATGAACTTACATTAGCGTACTGGAAGCCGCAGGCGTCCATGCACAAGAAGAGACAGGTGGAGACCCCCTGGATCGTCAGGAGGCCGACCTTGAATGTCGCACGTTGAAGTATCGCTGTAACAAAAAAAAACGTAAAAAACAATATTCTACTGAAAATATTTCTTTTTATAGTCTCGTTGGTCTAACGGTACCGGTCGTATAAGATGCACGGGCTCCTTCGCTCAGAGGTCGAGGGTTCGATACTTGGTCGAGCAAATTGGTTTAAGGTTTTCTGAGTTTTTCTGATAAAACTAAAATACCTGGACACTGAGTTTATGCCCGATATGATGACAGCCTTGCCACCTATCATATGAGGTTTAAATATCATCGGCTAATCGAATCTAAGAAGTGTGGATTATCAGCGAGGTGAAAGTTTCACCTCTGCCAAACCCTTCCGAGATAATGGGCGTAATTGTATTTATTTTAAATCTGTGTAAATGTCGAAATCACACACAAACACCGTATACATTATGTGACCTTAACTATGCTTATACATATTATAAAAAGGAAAAATTTAATTGTTTGTTTGAATAAAATGTTTACCATTGCAATCCTACATTTAATAAAAATAGACGATAGATTTTATTCAAAAACTTTATGTTCCGCATGAAAAATTCGATAATGTGGATTATATTATTGAAGTTTTCATTTCAACGCATGGAAAATAATTTATACCTACGGCAAAACAACGCCGGAGAGCTGGTTAATTATAAAACAGATGTTATGTTTTAAATATTGTGATACGCTTACTGAATAAAAGTACAAACTACCGTGTACCATGATAGATGACGCCGTAAATAATTACATTTAAATAATAATTATCTCGTAACAGACTTTGCAATCCTTTATTTTCTCGAAGACAGCATCCCTTAGGATGTAGCTGAGTAATGTTACGCAAAAGTTAACTTTATACTTTAAAGTTCAATGCGAGACTTAAAAAATATAAAAACTGCCTAATTTTGTTCCTTGATCCTATATAATATTCATCTTAGACAAATTGGTTCGATATGTGCAGTAGTTTATTATAAAGTGCGATAAATAACAAATTATAAGATCTGTCATCGAGAAGGTAATTGATTGGAAAGACGGTATTTGGGTATGAAATTGGAGATTATATAAAAAACATATTCAGATTTAATTATCACTGAATTGGCGCGCAACTTTTTGACGCCCGAGAGGTCAAAACGCAATCGCTGACTTAATGGCCTCTCGTCCGGCATACTTATACAGTAATAAGATAAATAAACAAACTGCCATCAAAATGGCAAAATTGTATGGATAATTTGCGTCTTTACTTTGATTAGCTAAAATATTTTTCAATTTTTATTTTTAAACAAAGCTTCTGTTTCATTGATATAATATTATATAAGGGTGCTCACCGAATAGTTTGTTAAAATAGTGACTTGACGTAATTGTGCCATGCGTTCGGACATTCCACGTACCTTTATCTCTCTATTTTGTGGTTGATATTACATTTGCTTCTATTGTATAACTAGAGCTTAACTTGTATTTATCGTTACGTGTTCAATTTGTTTGTTCTATAATGTTCTTTACACTACAGAGATACAATACGAGAAACATTCCTTCCATTACCTTAAGAGTCATATAAAGAGAAGTAATCGCTTACAGAGCAACTTCTCGCGATTTGGACATTCACAGCGGGCTTATATGGTTAAAATGTTTGCATATGAAATGGATTTACGGTTATCTGTGGTCGTAGAGTAACAACATACATTTAGAATACATGATTATATAACATAGGGAGGCGAATAAGCAGACGAGCCTCCTGATGGTAAGACAAGCAACGCATATAGACGTAAAAGATAATAATGGTGCAAACCTAGCTGGGATGCTTAGGACCTTGCGTAATACGACAATGAGAAGCACATATGTTATCGCAGCAGGCTTAAGTGAGGGGGTGTACTGTAGAGGTTGAAAAAATAAAATAATATACAACCTCTACACATTGCAATTAGGTATTTAAAAAAAAAAATATTATACAACCTCTACACATTGCAATTAGTTATTTAAAAAAATCATTCGAATTATATTTAGGATTCGAATGATTTTTTTAAATACCTAATTGCAATGTGTAGAGGTTGTATATTATTTTATTTTTATAAATACCTAATTGCAATGTGTAGAGGTTGTATATTATTTTATTTTTATAAATACCTAATTGCAATATGTAGAGGTTGTATATTATTTTATTGTTTCAATGGCAGTTGGTTTATTCTTCATACGAAAATGGGGTTCTCCAAACATGGAGTAAAAACAAATCCCAGGCTAGATTAACAATTTTCAAAGGGGGCTGTCTCAAATATTTGAATGAAGTGTGTAACCTAGTCATAACGACTGCGTTGCACACTTCATTCAAATGCTATTCTCGTCTCTCGTTCGGTATTAATCTTTATATCGTCATATCAGGTCCCAGGTTAACCGGAACCGAGCGCCACACATTACAGTTCACTGACCTGTTTTACCTCTTCGTGAAACCCTCAAATAAGTTTTTTAATTTGTTTCAGCTGTACGCAAACTCAACTCTTAGAACCCCGGAAACGTGAGGAAGAGCATACTCACCTGACGGTACGTGACCGCCACTATTTCTACCACCGCCATCAATTGTCGGTCTTTGGGCTTTTCGCCATAATTTGCGTTCCATATTTTAGTCAGAGTAAAGCCGCAAGCAAAAGTTATGTATAAAAAATGATTTCAAAAACACAATATCGTAATAATGACCATACATTGTGTACCATTAGAATCTATTTCATGTTGGCTACGGTGCTTATATCAGCGGTGCAGATCACAGGCTGACAGCGCTCGCGGCGGTCACTGCGGGCACAGGGCTAGGGTGACAATACATTCTGTTATAATAAGAGAGTCCTCGTGATGGTAAGAGATAAGGTGTTAATATAATTGATTGAATCAGCGTAAATTTGTGGAAATTCATAGTTCAAAGACGAATTTCAATTTTCGTGGTGTACAGTCTACTTCTGAGGATGTCTCGGCGTCGAGGCGTGTATAGAGTACGGTTTTGTGTAGGTTTACGGTCGTCATTCATGGTGGTTGTACCGTGTCGCATATTTTATGCGAAATTGTTGCAACATAATTCAATTTTATCTTTGATCAAGGTGTTAATGATGCACTGCTAACCTTACGACGAAGATGATATGGCTCTTGCGTAAGTCTACTTTATTTTTCAAACTGAAATATGACAATGGCAAGCACAGTTATTGCGGCAGGTAAGTAAAGCGGTGGTACCACCCATCCGGGTGAGTCATCACAGAACTATAGTCTGTCGAGGCAAAGAAAAAAGTGAGTTCATCGTCCCCGATCGAGTCATTTTCAAAAATCAACCAATCACGAAATAATTAGCCATAAATCGTTGGATATGCTGCCTTTTATATACAACAACGAAGGCCTACTTATATTGACTGAAGATATGGGATATCAACAAATGTTTATTAATATTATAAATTCTAAGAGTTTGTTTGTTTGATTGAATACCCTAATCTCTGAAACTACTGGTTCGTATTCAAAAAATTTTTTGTTTTGGATATGAGATGTCCAGGAAGACTATATGCTATAGGTAAATATTTTAACCTGTAAGAAGACGGTACGGGCCACTAGTCAAAAATAATATCGATTTAGAGATTACCTTTTAAGTATTGGTTAAGTATTCGCATCGATGCAATTTATAGGGACTGTTTGAACTGTCTCATGTCGAATGAATTCGTTAAATGAGTTTTTTCAGTTTTTTGAAAAACTGCCTGACATTGGGTATATGCCCGTTATAGCAACAGGCCTGCCGCCTATCTCATTATGAGACGTAAATATAATCGGCTAATCGTGGGTGTACTAGTAGCACGTAAGTGTATACTACATAGTTTCACCTAACCATAGAACATGTAGGTTTTTTAATGGGCGCGATGATAATTTAAAAGTAGAAAAGATTTTTAAACGGGACTGTCCCAAATATTTGAATGATGTGTGTAACCTAGTCGATAAATAGATTCTATCAATAACTAGTGTTAATTCTTATTAAGGAGCTGTGAATGAAGCGGGTTGTGCAATTTGCCGATACCCTTCTCAGCGAGTGCCCGCTGAGACAATAATAAGCCAAAGACGTGTAGTGACGTGGCGACGTTTATCGATACCGATGCGAATTTTAGTTTGATAATAATTGCATATAAAATTACACGAATTGATCTAACAACATACTACGCAAATTATTTGGTTGTTTCGTAAATTAACCGACTTTTTTGGAAGACGTTCTTATTTCGGCTGTATTTTTTTTACGTATGTTACGCTTTACCCATTTTAATTATTCTTTTTTAGTTAAGTAGATCATGTTTCGGCGTAAAAATATTTATGACATTGGTGTTAGTCAACGATACCATATAAATAAAGTTTGAAAATAACCCTACCTAGAAATACGTGCATTTGTGTTTATCGCATAAATATGTCGCCACGTTGGCATAGCGGTTCGAGTCCCAGGTCAGACGAAAAAATGGGACAATGTTTTTTTTCAAATTTTCTGAAAAAAAAAAAACTATCCCGGACTGGAGTGTGCCCGGTATTGCGACATGATGGGACTTTAATATCGTCGGCTAGTCGTGTGTATACTAGTACACACTAGCGGCTCTGGTGTGCACTACTTTCACCTCTGTCTACCCCTTCGGAGAGAATGGACGTCATGATATTTATTTATTTATTTTTACATTAATATGTGTCTCAATTTGATCTAAGCACATCTAAATAAATTGATATTCGATACTTGCCAATAATATAAGTTTCAATTGTTTTTGTTGTGTGTGAAACAGTAATAAAAAACATTATATTATTAACTAGCGGCCCGCCCCAGCTTTGCACGGATATAAATTATACATATAAACTTACTTACTCGTCAGTCACTCTATCTATTAAAAAAACTGCATCAAAATCCTTTGTGTAGTTTCAAAGATTTAGGCATACAAGTAGGTCAAGTACTGACATAATCACAGACAGGAAAAACTAAGGCGGTGGTACCAAGACTAGCTGCCTGACAGGAAAACGGAATTATTCTTCACACAAAGCCAAATTAACGCGGGATGAAACTACACCTGACAACGCTTATTTTCCCATCTTCAGTCTCCCGGGTCTCTAATCCCAATTATAGTTTTTCTTGACATGGTTCCCGCTTCCTTCCTTCCCACCCTTTATTTCGCTCCTTTTTTATCTTTTACATTGGAATGCAGAGGACGATGAAGAGGCTCACTACCCGTGGCAGCTCTTCGTAACATCGGGAAACGCGGAAATATATCGTGAAAAAATAAAACTCTTTGAATGACATAACTTAATTAAACCGTAGATGGCGCTAGCGTATGTCGTTTGACTATAATAGCATTCAGTCACGCGAGGACCACACAAGTGGTCGGACGTGTTTCTGGTTAATTGTTGTTATTAATCTAATTAGCTCCGGGACATATATTCATCTTGACTATTGACTTCCCTTTTAAATATATAACTTTAGGCGTGTAATAGATTACTTATCGCGTCTGTAGTGAAGTGGTTAGCATAAGGCTACAACGAAAGAAGTCCCAGGTGCTATGTTTATTTTTGATATTTATAAAAGCTGATTGAGATTAATCACAATAATACGACTTTTTTATCTCAAAGGAATGCAAACAAGCAGACCGAACAACTGATGGTAATATATTGCCTATAAACGTCAATGCTGTGAATGGTGCATTGCCAACCTAAAATCTGGGATGTTACTTCTCTTGCGTAAATGTAGATAGATTGAACGATAGAACGATTAGTGCACAGACATTAAGTACTAAAAGAAAACTTAAAAGTACTAGTTAACTTATCCAGACCAGAACACGGCAAGCACTGACGTTATTGCGGCAGGATTAGGTAAGGCGAATGTAAAAAAACGGGTGCTGACACTATTCTTGTGCATTTTGGCGAAGTCTTGCCAGAAATTACAATTATTGGTAGTATTATCGTTGGATAGAGGTGGGAGGCCTAAGTTGTTTATATAAATGAAAGGCAAACCTAACACAATATATCAACGCACAACCGAAACTGCTTACCTAGAAACTTGAAATTTGGCACGGGTTCTTTTCATGATATAAGTGAGCACTGACAAAGGATTTTTAGAAATTCAACCCCTAAAGGGGTAAAATAGATTGTTGAAGTTTACATGGAATTTTCTCATTAAAATGAAAGTGCACGCGGACGAAGACGCGGGCGTCTGTTAGTATCATATATAGATAGAGGTGTAAGGTAGGTACAACTGAGATCCCTTTAAAAGAGTACATGTATGTGGCAGGAGAATTGAGGTGTTCCTCATTCAATGGACTGGTCATCATTCAATGGAGTGGACTTGTGGGTTAACTTGAGGAATTAATTAAGGTGTCAATTTGTACAACCCGAAGCTATTTGTTTTTTTTTTATTTTAATTTTTTTACCAGAGAATCTAGTGTCAGCGTTAGAGTTTCAACTTATGATGAAAAAAATGTTATATTATAATAAGCTATTTATATTTTACAGAGCTCTGGTTTGGAGAGATTAAACATTGCAGCCTCTTTCATACAGCGTTCTTTTCATTCTCTTACCATTAGTTTAAGCATTTAGTTGTTCTTCTGAAAATATAATATATACTTTCGAAATGTCACACATTCATAAAAACGTCGTTAAAAATTTTATAATTCAAAACATAGTATAAATAATGTGAACATACGAGTAGGTTAAAGCAACGTATAAAAAATTACGACCCCATTGAATCAAACTTAAGTTTAATCCCCTAACATTTAATCTTTATGAGATAAAACACCATAGAAATGTGTATTTAATGAAATGTATGGTACTGATAAAACCTTAAGTATAAATAATAATTATAGTGAAAGTTGCCTGTCAAAATCGGGTCCGGTTTCTGGCCACCGTCAAGCATGGACGATTAGATGGACACCTAGAGTTTTAAATTGACTGGAGAAATTTTAAAGATTATATTTTGTTATATTTTAATTTATAAGAAGAAGCCAGGTAATCAGGCGAATCTCCTGATGGTAACAAATAGCCTCGCTTATAAACACCTAAGGTGTTAATGGTACGTTGCCAATCTTGAGTCCAGACTCCCAGGATGATAAGACTTACATAAGTGTATTTACCGGCTACTTTAGTCACCAAACCGTTACAAGATAAATTACGCACTGACATTATTGCCGCAGGATTAAGGCGATGGTACCAATCCAGGCGAGATGTTAGGGAAGTGACCAGTTTTTCAACCATGAAACTAAAACAATATTTTATTATTAAGTATAAAAGAATAATTAAATATAAAACAATAATTCATTAATATAAGCACAATTTCGAATGCGCGGACATAAGTATACGCGCCATTTTTTTTAGATAAGAACCAACTTCACAAAAAGAAAAACTAAAAACAAACTAATAGTTTTTGCGTTAAGGACAAGACGTTAGTAGATTTATATCATTTTATTTAATTAGGTCAAATTTATAAAATATATTAGTTTAGTCTACTCTTTTAACCTTACATCTAAGTACTTGACAACATTGTGGTTGTCATCAATATTTGGTTACTCATGTTTCCTAGTTTTACATCGAAAATTAACAATGATTCACATTTTATGTTATTGAGTTTTTTCAATAGTGTTAGTCTCTCCAGTAAATCGAGTTCAGCGATGAAAATATTTAGTTAGCCGTGTCTCCTTGTTGTCATTAATTAATGTATTATCGTCTTCACGGTGTTAGGTGTGGAAACTGTTGGTGTTAATTGTGAAACAATCACGGTTCTTTATCTCCTGTGTCGTCCATCGATTAGCCGTGAATTTTAATTAATCTTAATTATTTACCGCCATTTCTTGAAAGTAACATTGACAGTTGTTTTTATATTATAGAGGCACATAAATTATGGTATTGAGCCTACGATTCAGCCTATGTTTGAATCTGACTAAGGACATTGGACATTCTTACACTGCTAATATATATCACAATTAAACTTCGTACTTAATTAAATATAATTATTTACACAATTTCTTTTTCACCCATTGACACTTTGTTTTTGTCTATAATTATATGACGTTAATCATGTAATATGTCTACGATAACTGATTATAACTATGAACTTTACTGGATCCATACTTAATTACACCTAATAGATTTACACTTTCATTTAGACCAAAAGGTCGAGAAGCGATAAAATTAAATTTATTAAATTAATTACTTGACGCCGTTTCTTGATTTGAAAAGTAGTATTAAGAGCTACGGTCATCTGGAAGTGATAGCACATCGGTCTTGTGATATATTATGCAAACGACTTCTATAACTGCTACGAAGATTATCAGAGTAGTAAAATGAATTTAATTAATTACAGCGGTTTCTAATTTGAAAATTAACATTGACAGGTCTTTTTTTTGTGAACGTGGTACCGCTTAGGTTTATAATATATTATGCCTAACACTATTGACCACAGCTCTAAAAAATATTTTTGCCAGATTCACTGGTTCCATGCTCTGGCATAGAAGCTTTCAATAATCTTTAAATGCATCATCATTTCAGTCCAACGACGCCCACAGCTGGGCATTGTACTGCTCGTGCACCTCGTGGATAAGCTAAACGACACAATGATACCTCAACAGTTATATCATACCTTATCTATTGTTGTCGTTTATGCGACAGATTTAGCTAACCATCAAGTGGTTTTGTTTTGCTTTACTTAGATTTTTTACCTTTTAGGAAATCAAACAAGGATACAGATCTCCTAATAGATAACTGCGTATACCAATAGTGTCAATGGTGCGTTGGCAGCTTTGAGTCTGGGAAGATAAGACTCTTGAGTATGTACTGACTACTTTACTCTACAAATCAGAACACGACAGTGGCTAGCACTGACATTATTGTGGCAGGAATAAGTAAGGTTAGATAATTAATGTTGTCAGAATTCTGATGTATAATGCGTAAACATTTTTATAAGACCCCGCCAAGGTCAGAACTGTCCGGCTGTATAAAGCTTGAATGATGTGAATGTTTAGTTAGCTGTGCCTAATTGACATTAGTTTATGTATTATCGCCTTCACGTTGCATTAGGTGCGAAAACTGTTATAGGCGTGAAACGTCAAACAATCACAACTTTATATCAGCGCCGTGTATCGATTAAACATAAAAATTAAATTGATACACCGTTTCCTGCCAAATTTTGAATGTCAAGTTAATTTTAAACGGCAGGCTAAGACAACGAAGTCATCCTGTTTTGTTGTCATTAATTTTATTTCTTATTATTTATTTAATTATGTATATCATCGCGTTTTTTTAGATAACCTGAATAAAAGTTAATTGTAAATAGCAGCCTGTTGCCTTATTAGCATTGCGGTACCGATGTTAGTACCAGATGCACCTGGTTCAAGAGGCATCAAGAGATCCTAGGTTCAAATCCCAAGCAGAGCGAAAAAATTGTATAATGAGACATGTTAGATTTTAAGAAAAAAAATACCTTCCGGAAATATGTGCCCAATATGGCGATAAGTTTGGCACCTGTCACATGATGGGTCTTAATATCACCGGCTAGTTGGTGGTATACTAGTATACACTAGCGCCGCTGGTGTATACTAGTTTCACTTCTATCTACCGCTTCGAAGATAATGGACGTGATGATATATATTTACCACCTAGTTATGATGTTTGTGACTTATTGAACCTTCGCTCGCCTTAAGAGCTGCCTGGCAGGAAGGCAATTGGCCAATTCTTCACAAGTCCGGACCGACACAGGCCGAGTTATATTAACGACAAAAACATGTTCCAAGTTAACAAACCGTGCGGGTCACGCAATTGCGAAATTTCAAGGAATTGCATTATATCGGTTAAATACGGAACTCGATTCTCGAAATACAATTACACACATTTATCGATTAAACGCAATTTAAAATTACACAGAATCTAAATTTTATTTAGAATGTCGAATTAACTGTACAACGGCCGTGGAATCACGGAGACTCGTAGTTTCAACCACCCATCGCATCCTGGCCGCACTTCTATATCACCTTTACACGGTATAATATCATATAATTTTATGATTTACGCTTATACCAATAAGTTTTATTATCGAGATAAACTGTTTAGCTTTTTCAACATTCAAAACTCTTTTCATGCACAGCGACTCTTGACTCCGCCTTCGTTTAGGAGCAATTCGGTAGAAATATCTATATGTCGTAGCCTGTCGTACCTATAGTTAATAAATGTTATCAAGTTTGGGACATACCGAGATGAGCCACCGATTGTTTCCGAATATAACTGGGTCTAATAACTTTAACATTAATTAAAATTAAATATTTCGCCAAAGCGTTACTAGGTCTGTCGAAAAAATCGTGTAATGAGTTTTTTTGGATTTTCTGAAAAAAGTCCGGGGTAATATGTGCCTGGTATGGTGCCAGGTTTGCCAC
>DVZW01000210.1:0-11876 GCA_018237805.1 Mesosemia grandis
ATCTCACTTCTCTATTTAAAAAACCGCATCAAAATCCATTGCGTAGTTTTAAAGATTTAAGCATACATAGGAACATAGGGACAGACAGAGAAAGTGACTTTGTTTTATACTATGTAGTGATTAAAGATACAGAGAATCCATCTGCTAAGTCTAGTAAAGAATAAGTGGTAGGTATGCTAGGACTTGTTTACCACCCCAATTCACTTTTATTCCTACCATGGTTTATCCTATCCTACCCTCAAAGTCAAAAAAACCGAATTTCTTTCCAAACGGATGGCCGGGAAGAAAGCAGATGGCTGCTTTCTTAATAAGTATGTTGTTTATTGTATGTTGTATGTTGTTGTTTATTGTATGTTGTATGTTGTTGACTGTTGTTTATTGCTTTATTAAGAAAATATTATTTTTAACTGAACTATAGTTTCAAGTCTAATCATATTATATTATATTTTCATTATACATCTCAGTTGATAAAAATAAAGTCTGCGGTTGGATACTTTCTGAAACGAAAACGTGAGTTAGCTACTAATTTGGGTTACGAATATGAATGATATGATATGACGTGAGCTCAATAAATATGCTTCTAGAAACAGCTTAACTGATTATTTTTGTAAATCCTTAAATGAATCGTGACTCTAATGGGAACAGATACCTACATAACATTTAAAGCGCAAATCGTCACTGCATGTCTGGTATTAAAATTACATTGCTTTTATGAAAGAGATTTAAAGAGCTTGAAAAGCCTTATGGAAAAATATTAAAAATAAGAGTTTATAGGTATAACTTTAATTTGGGTTTATCAATTACTCTTGGCACAATTATAAAATTTTACACAGCATGTTTAAAATGTCGATTACCTTTTAGGCTGTATAAAGCATGTCTAATTTGAAAAACTATTTGCTTAAAAAACAAAAGTTGTTGCGCTGTCTAGTGAAATATTAAATTTTTAATTATTTTAATAATTGATAAAATAATATTGATTAATTGAGCAATGGTAACGTGCAATTTCGTTCTTTGTGTTTTAATTCTATGATATATATTTCTTAATTTGTTCTCATTGTTTACAGGCTGGTTACTCAGAAGATCAGTTGGCAGGTGAGTCATAAAACAACAATTTCAAATCTAATAAAATAGTTGTAATTTTTTAATACTTTTTCGATTAAATATGTATTATGGTGCAGCAGCTGAGTTACTAGTGTCGCACACCCTGTGACTCACCTCAATCAACAAAATGCGACGGCTTTTGCAAGTGCCCTAGTTTCCTTATATGGTTGTACTTTAAACATTATTGGCCGAGGTCGAACAAAACTCATTTTAACGACATACAGCTGCTGTGCAACATGTTCATGTACGAACCTCCAACTAAGCTTAAACTCACTTCTGTTGAAGGTAATAAGGCCCAGGTCTATGTTGTTGTGAGGCCTTAATTTTTTATTTAATAAATATGTGGTATAATATATTATGTTGTGTTACAGAATTTCAGGAGGCATTCCAGCTCTTTGACTCCCGTGGTGATGGCAAAATCCATGTGGCACAGATAGGAGATGCACTCCGAGCTCTTGGCCAGAACCCTACTGAATCAGACGTTAAGAAATGCACCCTGCATCTGAAATCTGATGAAAGGATATCATTTGAAGTTTTCCTTCCTATCTACCAAGTATGTTGGAATTTGTAAACTTTCTATGGTGTTAGATTAACTCATATCAGACTTGTGTATAACTAACATAGTAACATCTAGGACTACAGAGGTAGTATATCAGAACTTACGGTAAGACTGAAATATTTAATTTCTTCTAGACCATTGTTTGTCTTTTCAATATTTATAAGAAACAATTGGTTTAAGTTGTCAACATATTTATCTCAACACTATTAGATGATGCTGTGTAGTATACTAAGGAATGTAACTAAACAACAAAAAGAAGAAACATTTGTTCACCATATAATTTACACTTTCTATTGTCGGCACTTTATACAATCTACAAAACTTAATACAATCATCATGATATTCTGAATAAAGTCACTTGTTGGTACTATTCTACATTTATTTATTAACCAACCGGTTTCACCTGTTTAATGCATTATCAGGGTTACTAAAGTAGTAGACTACACTTTAATAAGTGAAACAGGTTAGCTAATTTTAACATAGTACAAAACGAAGTCGCTTTCTCTGTCTGTCCCTGTGTATGCTTAAATCTTTAAAAGTACACAACGGATTTTGATGCGTTTTTTTTGATAAATAGAGTGGTTGAAGTTGAAGGTTTATATGTATAATTTATACCCGTGCAAAGCCAGGGCGGGCCACTGGTAAATAAATATATGTGAAATAGTTTAAGTGATTTTCTTCAGAATATCATAATTTAACAACTTTTTGCTCTTAACTTGTTCAATTGCTGATGTCACTTATTACTCTTTTAAGAATTTGAGCAAGAAGCTGGTTAGCACAAGGGGTGGGGGTGGGTGTATTACTTTTGGTTGCCAATTGTATTATTTATCTTGTTAACTCCATGCCTAATTGTCGCCTCATTGCCATAGCGGAACCAGTGTCAGTATAATATGGGTTCGAATCCCAGGTCTGGCGAAAAAATGTTATGGGTATATTCCGATTTTTTGATAAATTTACTAGAATATGTGCCCGGTATTGTGACAAGTTGCCACCTATCACATGATAATAACATTGACTAATCGTGATGTACACACTAGCACCACATGTGCTACTCGTCGGGGATAATGGGCAAGATGGTATTTATTTATTTATTGCAGAATACTAAGTAAACTATTGCTACATAGCAATGTTCTCTTACCATTTTATCCACCACACAATATATGCATACTAATATTTTTGTTATAAAATACTACAATTCATTTATCTTTAGTCTTATATCAGCAGATTATAATTTTATATGAGTTTTTGTTTTTTGAAATGATTTAATTATCAACAGAGAAACAAAAATGCAAGTCAGCAGAATATACTATGAACTCAGAAGTGGAATTTTAATCTTTCAAAAAGCTATAATAATTTGGTCTGACTATAATACAGTTAACCTATATATAGTCGACAGTTATCTCTTACCATCAGGAGATTCATCCGCTTGTTCATTTTTCTAAAAGTTTAATATCTTCATAATTTCAGGCTATCTCAAAGGCTCGCAGTGGTGATACTGCAAATGACTTTATTGAAGGCCTACGTCATTTTGACAAAGATGGCAAT
Organism: Mesosemia grandis; assembly: GCA_018237805.1. Classification (NCBI taxonomy): domain Eukaryota; kingdom Metazoa; phylum Arthropoda; class Insecta; order Lepidoptera; family Riodinidae; genus Mesosemia; species Mesosemia grandis. The sequence continues at coordinate 3,206 of DVZW01000210.1, forward strand.
GGCTTCATATCATCAGCAGAGCTCCGTCACTTGCTCTCTACCCTTGGAGAAAAACTAAGTGATGATGAGGTATGCAAACATTTTCAAATGTTGTGTCTGATGCTTGTTGCTCAGTTCTTTCTGCTTACCCCGCTAAGGACCTGGTGTGATAATATAATAATATTATAAATTTTAGTTGAAGATTTCAGAAGATGTTCACAAGTAAAGATTGTGGCCACTGTTACTTTGCATATCTTGCAAAATAACTAACAATATACATCATAGTCTCAAGGTTGGCAAAGCATCATTAACTCCTTTGGTGTATTGGTGTATGTTTGGTATATATAGTATATATATAGTATATATAGTATATATATAGTATATATAGTATATATATAGTATATATAGTATATATATAGTATATATATATATTTAATATGTATAGGCAATGATTATCTGTTTCCATTAGATTCCTTTTTTCTTTGCCTTCAAGTACATATATGTATATATTAAAAAACTCAGACTTCAATCTTAGTCATTTCTTCTTACAATGTGAAGAGTATACATGGAATCATTTTGTTCACACATGGAATCATTTTGTTCACACATGGAATCATTTTGTTCACACATGGAATCAGTTTGTTGATAACATTCAAAGCAAGAATAAATCTGACACATATGACAAATTGACACATATGACATATCCTGGGGGCTTAGACTGCGGGTATGGAAACAGCGAGTCACTCGTTTTGGGCTGATTTGAAATGTCAAACCCAAAAAAATTTGTGAATTTAGACAGTTGAAATCGTCCGAAAACGACACCATTTGTGGTCGATTGTGTCTGATCTAAGGCACCTGGTTTATTTATTTTATTTATTTAAAACTTTATTGTACACAAAAAAAACTGGTTCTATGTAAACAAATCTTTCAAATGGGTATAAAATAAAATATACTAAGTTCTGAACACACAATGTAAGGTAGAAGTATACCCCATTGATCAACTGATGGTGGCATATTCTACCTTGTATTTTTAGGATTTATTGTAATTTAAAGAATCTACAATGGGGTTTGATGTTAAGAAACTAGCTAATAGACTGAAGTATTCTGCTTATGCTTTTAAAAAAGGAGCCTTTTAACTGATGTTGATATAACAAGAATATTTTAGTTATTTCAATTGAAAAAAATATTTTTGCTTTCCTACAGGTGATAATAGGTGGGAATGTCTCGATAAGTTTATAATAGTAGTACTTTGGTGTATGGTTCTGGGTTCAATCCCAGGTTGGCCACACCGAAAAATGGTTTAATGAGCTCTTTGATATTTACTGAAAATAAATTCAGATTTTCTCTAAAAATTTCACTGCCCGTGATTGGAATATGTGCCCAATATGGCGTTGTGTGATAGGTGGCATACAGGTATGCCACCTATCACACAATGAGACTTAATATCATTGGCTGGTTGTGGGTATTACTAGTACTCATTGGCACCTCTGGTGTGTACTTGTTTCACCTCTGCCTACCCCTTTGGGGATAATGGGCGTGGTGATATTTATTCTATTTACTAGTACTTTGTGCAGGTGGAACAACTACTGCAGGGACAGGAGGACTCACAGGGGAACATCAACTATGAAAATTTTGTTCACCTCATCATGCAAGGCTAAACCTCGGTGGGACCTTTACATTAATGCATTTGTATTTTTACACTGAGCAAACCCCACCACATTCAGTTTTTATAATTAATCTCATCCTTTAACCTTTGAGTTTTGTTATCCAAAAAATTTTAAAATCAAATAAGGGTTTGATTAATGTGTGTTTATATATAATATGAAGCATAAGTCTTATATATTATGAATATTATTCTAATATTTGGTATAAGCTAGAGGATAATTCAATTGTATTTTATATGCACTGAGTGTTTTAATTAAACAATACCTTGAAATTCCATTATGACTCATCAATGATGAGTAACATTAGATAATAGGAGTTTTTCCTAATATAGATGTATTGGTTTATCCTTATACTAGCTGACGCCCGTGTCTTCGGCTGCATGTACTTTGATGTTAATAAGAAAATTCCATGTAAACTTCACCCCCGTAATTCACCCCCTCAGGGGTTGTTTTCTAAAAATCCTTTCTTAGTGCTCACCCACATCATGAAACTCTTGTACTAATTTTCAAGTTTCTGACAGTCATTCAAATTTTTTTAATATATAGATTTATTCATTTAGGTTCAATGCTACTGTGTAATAAGTTTTATGGTAATTTGTACAGTACATTGTCAATACATATAAATTTTAACAATGTTATATCGGAACAATTCCAAGATCGGTTTATTTTTTCAAAATTATGTATTCAACTGAATGAATATTTTGTTCTCTGTATAATTTGAATATATATTGTTATTAATATTTCCAGTCATGACATTAGTGAAATGTTAAATGTATAATTACATATTTCAAAATCAGACAATTTAATTATACCGTTTTAGCAACTATTTAACAGCGCATGCATTGCTCGCTAGCAAAGGATGTGCTGTCTTCTAAGTAATTGTTTTCAGTGTTGGCACTGCCGTACCTACGTATTTTGAAATTATTAATTCCAGCCTAGTTTATTCCAATGGTTCTATATAGTTGTTTATATATAGATATTTATCACCTTATAATTCACGCAAAGGTTAAATTTAATATCTCGGTGTAAAATGATAATATTATAAGTAATATATGGTGACTAATTTATGATTCCATTGTACTAATTAATATATAAGTGCGTATTCCAAAATAGTTAAGAATTATGATATTTTAGATTATATATTATATGGTTTTGTACAAATCGGTATTTTGTTTAAACATTAAATACTGTCAACAGTTGTTTTATTTAGGCTTACTTCGTGTACCAGACTTAGCAGAGATTTTCGTCCGCGTGGAGTTTAAAAAATTTTTTTTTTCAAAAGATAGCCTAAGTTACTCCTTAGTACATCAGCTATCTAGCAGTAAAAGTCCTGTCAAAATCGGACCGTTCCAGTGATTATCTGGAACAGACAGACAGACAAAAATTCTCAGAAATGTAATTTTGGTATGTACAGTGTATGGTATTTGGTATGTATATTGTACAGTGTATATATGGTACATATTCATTTAGTAAAAAGTGGTTATTTCAATATTACAAACAGACACTCCTATTTTATTTATTTGTACCTATGAATTGCCACTGCTGATACAAGGTGTGTCTAATCTAAGTATTTTCCCCGTGTTGGTCCGGGCTTCGTGTGTAGAATGGGCCAACTGTCTTCCTGCCAGGCAAGTCGTCGAGCTAAGGTCGGCTTGTTTGCTTTCCCATAATAAAATCAAAAGTAATAATTGGTTAATTTTGTTTATATGATCTCCACAAACGTAATGAAAATAGGAAAATAAATATTTATGACATATTTTTAAGTTTGCTGCATTATGTATGCACAGTCAACGTTCCTTAAAGGGAAGGGCTATTCAGAGACTATCTTTCCATTGTCCTTTTATTCACCTGATGGATGTGAGCCTAAACGTATAAGTCCACCGTTCGTTAAGGGTAGGTAGAAAAAACGTGAATAGCAAATAGGAAACATAGCTCTAGGATACTACTTTTTCAGAAGACAGGTTGTGAAAGTAGGCTCTGTAAGGTATCAAAACTCAGAAAGACCATTTGCTACCCATGCTAAGGTTAGTAGTCGCCTTTTCATTCGCCAGTCCTTTCTTGGCACGCTGAGTAATAATTATGTGAGTCAGTACCCTGCGCCTGAAATTTATAAGCAGCAAATCCAGCTGTGAGGAATTCTTATATCTGGTTAGGCGATAACCGAGTATCAGACCCTTCTATTCAATCGCATTATGGGTATCAGACATGAGACAATAAAACCTTCTCGTATTAGATAATATGAATAAATACAAATATCATCACGTCCACTTTCCACGAAAGGGTGGACAGAGGCGAAACCAGTACACATAAGCGGTGTTAGTGTGTACAAGTATACCAACGACTAGCCGATGATTAAGTCTCATCATGTGACAAGTGGCAACCCTGTCGCTATATCAGACACATTCCAGTCCCGTGTAATTTCAGAAAATCTGAAAAATCTCATATGACCATTTTTTGCCCGAACTGGGACTCGGAACTCGTGCATCTTAGACTGACACCGGTATCTCTATGCCAATAAGGCGACTATTAGGTAATACGACATCTAAATAATTGTAGAATTATATTCAATAAAGGTGTGCCTACCAGAGAATGAATTAGAGCGTCTTTGTTTATTATCTGCCTTACTGTGGCTACTTTCTCAACCTACCGGATAAGTATCCTACCACAAACCACTTTTGCCCTACTTTGGTTGGTCCCCGCCTATAATGGTTCACTTTCCTTTCCAGTCTTGTTGGAATTTTAATAATGGCGACTAGGCGCTTCAGTAACCAGTCGGTGCCTCTGCGCTCCTGGGTGAATTCGTCATTCATAGAACGCAGTATTGTGTCAATGGCCGTGAATAGATATTTAATAAACATCTAGTCACAAGTTTTTGTATATAATTATACCTATATCTATAATCATCTTTATATCTGTATAACTTCATTATTATCGCCATCTGAACCTTTGACGTCCATTGCTGAAGTTGTGATTTATTATGATGTCTAAATATAATGTTTACTTGAATAAATATCTAAGTCTTAATTTTACCCAACGTTTCTCAACTTCTTTGGCATGCCCCACAGCCAAAACGGCTGGTAGGTTTTTTACATATGAGGTGTCAGAATTCCGCTAGTGAGATAGGCTGTATAAATTGAAAAAATGGCGCCCGCTAATAGAAAAAAGGTGAGGTTTGTAGTCTGGTTTTTTGCTCTCGAGATATAATATTGGTTATACATAGGTTCAAAATATCGATTACAAATGTACTTGAAATTGTTAAGAGACAATCGAGTATGTACTCGTATTTACTGATATCGTTACATCTCTGTTAAGGAGTCTTTGGCAATTTCTGCATAATTACGTATGATATCTGTACAACGCTTTTGTATCTTATCTCATTAATATTATAAATGCGAAAGTTTGTGAGTATGGATGTATGTTTGTTACACTTTCAGGAAAAAACTACTGGACGGATTTGGATGAAACTTAACAATAATATAGGTTATACATCAGAATAACATATAGCTACTTTTCATCCCGGAAAAATATACGGTTCCCGTGGGATGGCTTTGTTCGTGTTTTTCATGCGGACGAAGTCGCGGCCGACTGTTAGTATTTCTATAAATCTGCAGTGCTTGTCTGTACAAACATCTCTTGGTACAGTAAATACCGACATAGTGCTATGTAGTTGTAACTTGGATAGACTCTACCTAACTCTTCTTCTGGATCGTAGCCGAAATGTATTTTTTTTAATTTTTGTATCTCATAGGAAAACGAACAAGCTTACGGATCTCCTGATGGTAAAAGACAACCGTCGCCTATATACACCAAATTAATGGTACGTTGCCTTGAGTCTGAAATGATAACACTTGCGTGAAGATACCGACTATATCAATAATATTAAATGTACTATTAATGCAATCAAATATTAAAATTAAAAATAAACTAATTGAAGTTTCGAGGAAAAATCATTAAATTGAAAAAGATTGCAAATTATAATGACATATTTAAACTCTCTGATAACACTAAAAGTTCGTATTCATAGCTATTAAAATAAAGGAAAATTCGGTTAAAAACCAGAGGAGAAATAGTACGTTTTATTTTTTCCATTTAATTACATATTATTCAGTTATAATTGAAGAAATGGATCATGATAATATTTAGTTCAATTTTACATTAATATAATTTGAAATTGGTATTCAAAAAATGGAATAAACTGGATATTACATTAAAATAACTTGAAATATTCAAAAAATGGAATAAACTGGATATTCAAAAATGGAATATTCACAAATAACCACTTAAATCACTGCACTGTGTATCAATAACGATAAAGTTTAAAATTGGAATCGAACGCTAGCGACGCGGACCGCGGAAGGATGGAGACTGGTGATTCATCCCATCTCGAGATCACGGACGGGACGAACACAAAAACTTGTACCGGTTCGCAAAATATTTCTTGTGCTATTTGTGTGTGCAATTTAACACATTATTATGTTACCAATATTTATCATTGAAGGAAAGTAAAAAACATTTGTTACTGGCACATAAACCACATCGTTTTTACGTCGAAATATTATATAAATTAAAAAAAATTGCATTTGTTTCTACTTGGCAACAATTTTGATAAGACACAATTACATAACTATTTCATTTGTGTTATACTTCTATTACACAATAGCGCTCGTAGTATAAAATATTTTTTTATATAGATAGTAAGAATAAATAATGAAACCCCTCTATAGCGGTACCGATGTCGGTATAAGATACACGAGGTACTGAGTTCATATCCTAAATTTATTAATCTCATGTATACTAAGATATAATAATGAATTTAAATTTAAAACTTGTTCCATTTTTTCGCTAACAATTTGTTTAATAATGATGTTTTTTTACAATAAGTGTTTCTTTTTATATTTGATTCCAAACGAATGCCAGATTCAGCTTACAAAATATGTACGAATTTAGACAAAAGTTCGGAAGGCTGGTTCTGTAAGTAAGAACCGGCAAAAAACTACAAAGTTGAATATCTTGAATTTTTAAATGTTGTAAACGAAGGCCAGTTTCAGATAATAATAACGACGAAAAAATATTTTTGTATTATTTATTTATTATTATAAAAGAGCAAACCATCACAGGATGGTCCCAAATCGATGGATGCTTAATTCACAAATGTATAAAAAAATCTAATAAAATAACCAAAAACTATAGAATGACCATAATGAATGGATAATGTACAAACATTATCCTAAATTTTCAAATGCCCTTTCTTACATTTTTTCTATATTTAATTCAAAACGAACGCCATGTTTCAGATTAAAAAAATATTCATTACCTACGTATTTAGACAAACATTTCCGTGTTATGGCTCGTCCAATAGCCATAATGAATCATGTCTGTACATTATCCTGAATTTCCTGGACACTATCCAGACATTGGGAAGCTTTTATGATTCATTTCAAGTAACATTTTGGCGTCTTTTTATTGCAGTTAGTAATGCACCCGTATCATGCCTGAGTTTAACTAGCCGCAATTCTCAACTTTATCTACTTTTAAATATTATCATTTCTTCACACCAGGTCCCTACCACCTTACTTCTCCTGCCATAGACGTGTTTGGAAGGTAAGGTAGCCAGTTCACTTAAGCAAGAGACATACCAGTCTTATGGTTGGCAACGCACGATTATCACATTTGTTTTATAAAGGCGATAGTTATTTTTTACCATCACGATATCCGTCTGCCTTTTTGACTTCATATAAGATTAAAAAAAAGAAAAAATAAGGTAATTTACTAAAGTCTTAAATATAGTCAGTTGCGTGACGGTGTCGGCGAAGGTACCAAAAAGATACGTCTTGAGAACCTTCAAAAATAAATTATTCTTTCCTCAAAGGCTGACAATGTCAATCATGTACAACCACTTACCATCAGGTGAGCCACCTGTTCGTGTGCCCTTACAAAATACCGGCTACCTTACCCTCCAATTACACGACAATGACAACTGTGGGTCAGTCTGGTTTCAAACTAATAATGGTTACAAAATAAAAGAGACAATACAAATTATTAATTATTATAAATTATGTCTATCTAAATTTTTAATATCCAGTGTTCATAATTTTACAATGATAACAGACAATGAACACAAGCTTATGAGAGAGCACGAAGAAAAAACCTTAAATCTTAGCCATCACAATTTGAGTAATTATCCAACATATTTACAAAAGTTTTTAATATAACAGTGAAAGATTGTGTTTTGCTGTCATTCGCCGACATCAAATACATCGAATATTTTTTGAGTATTCATCCAACAAATTTAAAGTTTTTTTTATACAGGTGGAAAATGTGTTTTGGTATTGCTGTCTCTCGCGGAACCATGGTTTAAAGTGAGGAATGTAAACTCACATAGCTACTAATGTTTAGATATCATCAGCGCATTACACACTGTTAACAATAGAATTTTAATTTAGTGCCATCTATGTAGAATTTTACAAACTAGATTATAAACTATTAACTGACGAAGTTCGTGATATATCGACAGCTTTGGAAGCACGCACGACAGGGACGCATAGTTTGGGAAGACCTGTCTTAGACGTTCAAGAAATCTTTGTCGTTTCTAGAATCTCATTTGATCGTTTCAGGAACCGTTGACAAATAATTATTGTAGCGGATTCGGTGACAAGACAATTTTATCTGTTGTTTAATCTCTTTATTATCTATTCGTTGTATCATTATATTTACGCTCCTTTCTACCATTTAAAGCGCCTTTATAATGTAATAGTGCCTAAAAGACAGATCTCTCTATCGCTAAAAAGAAACTTCAATCAAATAAAAGGTTTACATAAATAAATAAATAAAAAGAAATATCATCGCGTCCATTATCCCCGAAAGGGTAGACAGAGGTGAAACTAGGACACACTACACATCAGCAGCGCAAGTGTGTACTAGTATACTAATGACTAGCCGGTGATATCAAGTCCCATCATGTGACAGGTGGCGAACCCGTCGCCATAGCGGTCACATATTCCAGTCTCAGTAGTGAAAGAGTAACATTT